>JAQQSZ010008759.1:0-12951 GCA_028646595.1 Phalanger gymnotis
AAGAACCCCCTACCCGGACTGGGCTTAAATCTTTAGCAGGCTCTTCACTCCTGCTCTGATCTGCCACTTAATTCCTCCCACCAGGTGGGCCTGGGGCCAGAAGCAACTGCGGCAGTGGTTCTAAAGGTGCCCCACCTCCGCTGCCCCAGGGGCGGTGGCCAAACTGCAAACTCAGTCCCGCAGCTTTTCCCACTAACCTTCTCTGTTGTCTTTGCTCTTTGTGGGTTGAGAGGTCTGGTAGATGCCACAGCTCAGTAATTCATGACTGTAGGGCACTCTCCGCCGGCTGCTGATCTGGTCGGTCCGCAGTCTTGGCCGCGCGGCTCAGCTCCCCTCAGCTGGGAGCTGGGAGCTCCATGCAGGACAGACCTTACCCAGAGAACATCCAGGCTGTCCTGGGCTGGAGCCCTGCTTCCCTCTGCCACTTTGTGGGTTCTGCAGCTCTAGAATTGGTTCACAGCCATTTTTTTATAGGTTTTTGGAGGGACTTGGTGGGGAGCTCACGCCAGTCACTGCTTCCCAGCCGCCATCTTGGCTCCACCCCCATTGTCTCTGCTTTCTAACATGAACATTCCTTGCACATCTATACCTTTAAAATGCCCCCAAGATGCCAAGCTTGGGGTCCTGTGCTATCCACTCAGCCATCGCCATCACAGCCTTGTGCAATTGAAAGTGACGAATTCATTAAGGGTTCAATAAACACAAGCAGCTAGGCAGCCACCTTAGCGGGTAGAGCTCCTAGCCTGGAATCAGGAAAACTCTTCCTGAGTTCAAATCCAGGCTCAGACACTCACTAGCTATGTGACCCAGGGCACATCCTGTTTGCCTCCATTTCCTCAGCTGACAAATGAGCTGGAAAACCAAAAAAAAAAAATCCCAAATGGGATCATGAGGAGATGGACATGACTGAAACAACTGGACAGTAACAAAAAACGCTAGGGAGGTCTCGAATCTCTCCTCCCCCCGATGATTACCTGTGTGTTCTTAGTCAAGTCACCGGCCCCCTCTAAGCCTCAGCTTTCTCTTTTGTAAAATAAGGAGGTTGGCCCAGATGGTCTCTGAGGCTCCTTTGGCCTCAGAATCTATGAGGTGGAAGGAAATTTCAACCATCTCTCGTCCAGTAAGAGCCGGTGAAGGGAGGGGACTTGTCAGTCACAAAAGAGGGGATGCTTGAACCGAGCCTCTGCCTCCCTGCCAAAGGCTCTTTCCACTGCCTTCCTGATTCACAAAGTGATGATGGAGGCTAAAGAAGGCTGCTTGAGTCATGTTTGTGAGTTGTCAGTAAGAGGAAAATTTGATGTTTTTAAGGTCAAAATGAAGGGTTTGGGGAAGGATGTGAATGGAAAACATTTAGACATAAGTGTTATAGAACAAAATCAGGCCTCCTGACAAAGCAATTGCTTGTGCCTTGAGGACCCCAGGTCCGGCCTGGAGGGACAGTGGCAGATTCTGAATATCAGCCAATTTTGGATAGTTTTACCAGGAGGGAGAGGAAGCTGCTTCAGGCCTTCCTGGCAATGCGCGGATGAGGTTACATTCAAGAGGAGAAACTCAGCTGTGGGAGGGAACTCTCCCAGGCCCGAGGAATAAGAGAGAACTTCTGAGCCTTCACTCAGATAATTGGCAGGCCCTTCCAACTAAGGTCGTCTCACCTATAGAAGGAAAGAGGTCACCCAGGTGGACCTGTGTGTGAATTAATTTAAAACATGGGGGAAAGGCAGGCAAATCTGAAATTCAAGCATCAGCTCATGTTTCAGATGAGATGGACCGACTTTCAGAACCTCAATGCTTCTTCATCACAGAATCTCTCTGAGTTGGAAGGGCCCTCAGAAGCAACCCAATAGAACCCTTACTTGACCAAGAATCCCCACCACAGCTTCCCTGGCCGTCGATCAGCAGGATTTATTCAGCACTTGTTCTGTGCCAGGTACAGTGCTAGGTGCTGGAGATAAAAGATAATCAATGAAACAGCCCCTGCCTTCAAGGAGCTTCTACTCTAAAGGGGGAGAGGGGGAATAGTATCATCAATTTCTGTTGGAACACTTTCCCTACTTTACCAGCTTAAGCAGCAAGTGTGGCATCTGAAAGCCTACTATGTGCAGAGATCATTTAACCAGCCAGAGAGTTAGGAAAGAAGTAGTTCCTGCCCTCATGGAGTTTCTGTTCTAGTAAGGCAATTAGACTCAAACACAGATAACTATGATGCATCGAAAGGGCGCCTAACAGTGTGCCTTTCGGCAAAACTAACTAGTTGTTGTTCAGTTGTGCCTTACTCTTTGCGGCCCTATTTGGGGTTTTCTTGGCAAAGGTACTAGAATGGTTTGCCATTTCCTTCTCCAGATGAGGAAACTGAGGCAAACAGGACTAAGTGACTTGCCCCAGATAGCACAGGTAGTAAATGTCTAAGGCCAGATTTAAACCCATGAAGATGAGTTTCCCTGACTCCAGACCAGGTGTTCTATCTACTGCTCCACCTATCTGCCCTTCCAGCTCAGTGCAAATGGGAACATTGGTCATGGTACTGATTTGGAGGTCTTTCTCCTCTAGAAGACCACCAGCCAATACAGCTCCAGAGTCTCGTACCATGATGACCTTCTTCCAGGCCATCTTCCCTCCCTTCCTCAACCCTTTTTAGGGCCGTTTTGCCCCAATTTGGGCTTCATCTGCCCCTCCCTCGTCTCAGGTGGATCTCAGTCCCCACCTACACCTATACACACATGCCTGTTTTTTCCCAGGTGAAAAAGCTTTTAGTTACAGCTCTTGAGAGACTATAAGCAACCTGAGGACCTTCATCCTTTGGATCCCTAGGGCCTAGCCTAATGCCTGGCACATAGTAGGCATTTAATAAAAAATAGGCATTTGGTAATTGATTGATTCCAGGCATTCAGATTGATTCCAGGCTTCAGAAGCCCCAAAATATTCACTATGTACAGATGTAAACCCCTCAGCCTTAGCCACTCATCAGCCTCTTGGTGGCAGAGTACAAGGCCACTCCCAGCCCCTTTCCTGTCCTGCTGCACCTCCTACACACTCAGACTAGTGACACATCTGCTTTCCGAGCACACAACTATCCTTCCCCTCATAATTTCCTTCTTCTGGCCACTAGTGTGCCCACTGTGGCATCCTCTGGGGAGCAGAGTAGGGATGTGACCAGCCCCATCATTAGAAATTACTATCAGAAAATCAGTGTCATTACCTCCAACAAAGCCCCAGACCCCTAAGCAGAGCTTTTTATAGGGATAATGGGGGCTCAGCCAACCTATCAGAAGGCTGTCATCTTGAGGCTGTGGTCACGCCTTCCACCCACACTGATCACAAGCCCCACCCCACATTTTGGTAAAATGTGAATTGTTTTGGAAAAAGCAAGTCCGTCTCTTGGTGGTCAGCTCTGTGTCACAAGTGAGCCTCTTCAGATGGGGCTCAATTGATTCTTAGATATACATTGACCCAGCAGGCCCATGCCAGGAGCCTCTTCCTGTATGGCAGAGCTGGCCAAAACTTGGGGTCTGCTGACTTCACCTTGAGAACCCAGGATCTCCACTCTTCCATGAAGCGCCAGACAACTGTGGAGGGAGATGGCCAAGATGTGGGAGGTTTCCTCAGAGCTAGACTGATTGGCCATAGTCTTAGGGGAGCAGATGTAAAACTAGCAAGTCTGGCCCCAAGGTCCTGCACAGCCAGCTGTGGGGGAGAATGAGGAGTAGGGGAGTCCCCATGACTCATAAAAAAATCACCTCGCCCCGCTGGGCCTGTTTCCCATTTCATTTGACTCAACAGGCATTTAATTTTTTCAATTATTTATTTATTTTGAATCTTCATCTTTTCAAATTTTGAGTTCCAAATTCTCCCCTCTCTCTCTCATTGAGAAGGCAAGCGCTGTGCTAACAATTATACACGTGAAGACACGCTCGACGTGCATTTATTAAGTGCCTGTTATGGTCCAGGCACTGTGCTAAGAGCCTGGGACGCAAAGATAGAAGGAAATTGTCCCTTTTCTCAGGGAACATGCATTCTTTTGGAGGAAACAACTGGCACGTATGTAAGTAAATACCAAACAAATGTCTGAGAGGAGGTCATGGGCCTGATTTAAAGGAAAGTTTGTTAACAACAGAATTGGCAATCCAGAGGGCACAATGGGAAGGGGGATAGGGTGATGAAAGGGCCCTTCAGTGTCTAAATCTATTACTCTATGATAATGATAAATCCCCATACAAATTCAGGTCAACTCATTCCAACAGACAGTTACGGCATACCTGCTATGTTCAAGCTGAGGTATTGTGCTAGAAGTCTTCCCCTAAGAAATCCCTCAAATATTCAGAATTTTGGACTGAGGGAAACATATGTCATTGATAATGAAGGAAAGATTACCATCTCCTTGTCCCCACACCCAGGGGTTGTTGGAGCCAACTCACAATTGCTAGAAAGCCAATTAAGTTTTCAGTTTGAACATCTACATTTCAAAAATTGACAAACACTACAAATCAGGGCTTTGTTTGCTATTCTATTGAATATCTGTACTTGAGAAAGTGTTAATAATTCAGATTAAACTTTAAAGTGTGTCTCTGTATACTTTTTGTTTTTCTGGAGAGATGGTTGTTAAACATTTTCCACTACATCTATATCATGAAATTGGAAGGGACCTCCGAAAGAACAAGAATGTCTGCCACATCCAGCGTTCTTTCTACCATCACCCGCTGTCAGTTCAGTTCCTGGTCATCCACTTCCAGCCTCTTGGGCCTGAGGCTCTCCGGGAACTCAGAAGCTGAGGACTGCAGGGTTCCATGTGAGAGAGCCTCCTTCCTCTGCCTCCTCCCTCACAGCGCTCATCTTGCGGTCTTGTCTTTGCTTGCAGCTGACCCCTATCATCTCTGACCCCGAGTACCTGTTGGACCAACACATTCTCATCAGCATCAAGTCATCGGACAGCGATGAGTCCTACGGTGAGTGCCCGGTGAGGTGGTCTGGGGAGAGGGGGGGAGCTAGATGAGGGACTGGGGGGGCGGGATGGTAGCTGCCTCCCCAGCTTCCCCACATATCCCAGGGGCCCGCCCTCTCCAGAGGCTGCCCTCTTTCCCCTACACTGCGTTCTGAGGCCAGTCAACTTCAGCCCTTCCTCATTGGCCTCTATCTTCCACCCATTTGTTTAAACTCAAAAGATCCTAAGATCCAAGGTGGAAACTCCTTAGAGATCATCTCGTCTGATGCTTTCATATGACAGAATAGGAAACTGAGGCCCCAAAAGTAACTGCATCAAGGTGACAACGGTGGAGAATGGCAAAGCCAAGATTTGAACTCAGGGCTCTGCCTCTGTAACTTACTGCCTGTGTGACCTTAGGCAAGTCGCTTGACATCTCCAAGCCTCCAATCTGTCAGATGAGGAGACTGGACAAGCTAGATGGCCTACGAGGTCCTCTCTGTCTCTAAATCCGATGACAAGAGCTTGGGTTGGGTTGGCTTTGGATTGATTGGGTCTTTTTGGATGCTGACACTATTGCAGAAGGAAATCCCTGTCTGGGGAACAGTGTACTTTGAATTGCTTTGAAGAGCAGTGTCAGAGCGGTGAGAGCACTGAATCGAGTCAGGAAGACCTGAGTTCAAATCTTACCTCAGGAACCTACTAACTGTATGACCCACTGAACCACTTTGTGACTCAGTTTCCTCATTTGAAAAATAAAGGGGCTAGACTCAGTCATTTCTAAGGTTCCTTCCAGCTTGAGATCCTTGATTCTATGAACCCACTCCGTTCAAATGAGATCACGTCTGTAAAGTGGTTTGTTTTTTTTCAAAGGCAATTGAGGTTAAGTGACTTGCCCAGGGTCTGAGTCTGTGGGTCTGAGGCCACATTTGAACTCAGGTCCTCCTGACTCCAGGGTCAGTGAGCTATCCACTGCACCACCCAGCTAACCCTGTAAAGTGCTTTTTGTAAGCAAAAGTAGTTCCGTGTCAGCTGTTATTATTCTTCAGATAATGGGCAGGCTCTCCAGCCAGCAGAGGTGTGACAGCCTTATCCCACCCTGGCCCTGGGGGCGTCATCAGGCTATCTGATCTGTCACCTACATCCCAGTCTGGCTGGGACCCGCAGGAAGGGTGCTGAGGAGCAAAGGCAGCAACAGAGTGGCTACCCATGTCCGGGCACTGCCCCCTGGGCTTCTGTGGGGCCCCTCAGCAGCCCTGTGATCCCCCACTGACCCCCACCCAGAGAGTGCTCTTGGGTGTTCCAGCGTCCGAGGCTCAGCAGCAAGCGTCTCTCTGCCACCCCACACCACGTCCTCACCCCCCTCCCCATCTTCACCGCCCCACCCTTCCCTTTCTACTTTCTAGCCTCCAGTCAGGTCAAACACTCTGTCACAACCCTCCCCTTATCTTAGATGAGAATAGCAGCTGACATTCATTTGGCACTTTGAGATTCGCAAAGTATTCTCTCCTTTGATCCTTTGGCTAATAAATGCCCACCGGGTTGGATTGAATCCTCACATCTCGTGCCAGGGAAGGCAGTCTTAATATCCTCTTTCCATCGATGGGGCCTGGGAAGCCAGAGGGATCGAAAGACATGCCCAGAGCCAGTCAGCCAGTTAATATTCGCCAAGTGCCCCTTCTGTGCCAGGCACTGTGCTGGGCACCTGAGCTACAAAGATAAAAATGAAACAGCCCCTGCCCTCAAGAACTGAGATCATTTTGTTAAAGATGTCATCTATGATGTGACGACACTGGCCTTCTTGCTCCTGGCACGAGGTTCTACATCTCCTGACTCCTGGCGTTTTCTTGGCTGTCTCTATGCCTGGAAGCCTTTCTCTCTCCATCTCTTCCTCCTGGTTTCCTCATCTAAACAGAAGAAGGGCAGGATTTTGACCACAGTCCCAGCTCAAATCCTGCCTTTCCTGATCCCGCTTCATTCTATTGCCTTCCCCCTGAGATTACCCCCAGTTCATCCTGTATATATCTGTTAGTCCAAAGCTGTCTGCAACAGAGCAACTTGAGAACAGAAACTGTCTTTTGCCTCTTTGTCTTCCTAGTGCCTAGCATATAGTAGGTGTTTAATAAATGCCTTTTGACTTGACTATAGAGGGAGACAATATGTATACATATAAGCATGTAAATATATGCAGATCACATAAAATATATGCAAATTTGAAGCAAATGAGTAGTAAGTAGAAACCAGCTCCTGGAGGGGATCAGAAAAGGCTTCATGTTGAAACAATGCTTGAGGAAACATTGGAGGCTGAAGGGATGAGAGAGTGCATTTTGGGCATGGGAAGCCACCCCGACAAAGCTTTGGAGGTAGGATATGAGATGTCATGCGTGAGGAACAGAAAAAGGCCAGTCTCCCTGGAGCAAAGAGTGTAGAAAGGTGAATAAGATAGAACCCGACTGAAAAAATAGAATAGGGCTAGCTTGTGAAGGCTTTAAAAACCAAAAGGCCATGCAAGTCAAGACATCCACCCTTGTGATGTCATTGATTCTCTTGGAGAACCAACCAACAATAACAAGAACGTTTACATTTGGACCTGGAAGCTACGGGAGTCACTGAAGTTTATGGAGGATGGGAGTGACTCGGTCAGACCTGTCCTGTAGGAAAACCACTTCTGCAGCTCTGCGGAAGGATTAGAGAACGGGAGAGGTAAGGCCTGGATTGGGGTGATTGCTGTGGGAGTAGACAGAAGGGGAAGATCCCCGAGTTGTAATGAAGACAGAAACAGTAGCATTTGGCCACTGATTAGATATGTCTAGTAAAGGTGAGGCTAATGCCATGGTTATGAATCTGAGAGGCTTGGAGAATGTGTTGACTTCAAGAGAAATAAGGAAGTTTAGGAAGGGGAAGATCTGGGGAGAAAGAGGGTAAGTGCCATTTTGGACATTGAGTTGGAGACATCTATGGTACAGCCAATTTGAAATGTCCAATAAGTATCATGGGACAGGAGTGAGCTATGGATGAACTCAGGAGAGAGCCTATGGATGGATCTATAGATCTGGATCTAACCAACAGAGAGCTGATAAATTAAGCTCCTAGGAGTTGAGTAGATCACCAAGCAAGAGAGAAGAAGAAAGATAGACCCTTGAGATATACCCATAGTTTGGGTATGGGATATGGATAATGAACCAGTAAGAGATTGAGAAGGAGCAGTCAGGCAGAAGCAGACCAAGAGATTGTGGTTTCACAAAGAGAGAAGAGGAGAACGTATGTAGAAGAGGATGATCCGACATTGTCAGATACTGCAGAGACACTGAGAAGGATGGAGACTGAGAAAAGATGACCAGATGTGGCAAAATTAAGAGATCATTGGTTACAGGTGGTGGTTTTGTTTGGCTACGCACAATTGTTGCAAAGGTTTTGTTTACCTTTTTTCTTTTTTTCTGCTTCTCTTCTTCCCAATGAGGAGGCAGGTGAGAGAGAAAATAAATATCTGTTAATTTTTTAAATTAAATTTTGGAGAAAGCAGTTGAATAATTATATCAGAAGCCATATTGCAAAGGGTTAAAAAGTGAAGACAGTAAAGCAATGATCATAAACAGCTTAAAGGAGTTTAGCTGAGAAAGAGAGGAAAGACAGAGGTAATAGTTTGAAGGGTGGCAGGATTATGTTAGGGTTATTTAAGGATGGAGGAGATTTGAGTGTGTTTGTAGGTGGAAGAAAAGGCGCCATAGATAAGGAAAGAGTGAAGTTTAATGACGAAGTAGATGATTGGAGGCAATCTGCTCAAGAAAGTGGGAAGGAGGGGGTCACGGATGTATGTTGAGGGATTGGCCTTGATGAGGAGAAAGACCAGCTTTTATGAAAGACAGGGAGATCAAGAAGAGAGTTGGGGACTTGGGAGCTTTGAGAAATAGAGAGAGAGGAGGGAGGGACCTCCTAGCATTAGATATTTATTTTCTCCGTAAGGTAGGAGGTGAAGTCCTAGCTAAGCAAGTGGGTAGAGAAGAGAAGATCTGGAAGAGGTTTGAATAGGGATCGGGGTAGGAGATGACAGCCAGAATGTTCCTGGAACCATGACTTCTACCTAAGCCTTCTGGCTTCAAGCTCAAGTGTTCTTTCTACTACTCTGCTTTCTGCCAGCTCACTTCCTGTTTCCCTACTTGCCAAAGCCCAAAGACCAGGACTAAGTAACTGAGGGGGATTCTGGCTGGAAGGTGGGCGTAGGGAGTAGAGACGGATGACCAGAGTCAGGAATGGTGTTTGTCCCTGGCAGGGCTGTTGAGAGATCTTGTAAAAAGTCCTAAAGAGCTTTAGATAAGGGTCTGTTGCTGATTCTTCAAGTTTCTCCATCCTGTCCCCAGCCCATTATGTTGATTCTGCCCCATCTGGTTCACTAGTTTACCCTCCCCATTCCATTTAATCAATAAACATTTAAGATGCACCTACTACATGCCAGGCACTGTGCTAAGTGCTGGGGATACAAAGAAAGGCAAAACCAGTTCCTGCCCGCAAGGAGCTTCCAGTCTATAGCAGGAAAGAGAATTTAGCATTTTAGTCACTAGTTAAGTCTCAACTCTCTCTCTCTCTCTCTCTCTCTCTCTCTCTCTCTCTCTCTCTCTCTCTCTCTCTCTCTCTCTCTCTCTCTCTCTCTCTCTCTCTCTCTCTTTCTCTCTCTCTCTCTCTCTCTCTCTCTCTCTCTCTCTCTCTCTCTCTCTCTCTTTTTCTCTCAATGATCCTCTCTCCCTTCATCTACTCCTTATAAAACATGTCAGTGTCAGGCATTGAAAAGAGCCCTGAATTTGGAGCTCAAAAGACCTTGGTTCAAGGCTCAGCTGTAAGCCTTCCTGTCTCCACCTCTCTCAGCCTCAGTTTCCTTATCTGTAAAAGGAGGATAATCATGCTTGCCCTGCCTGCCTCTGAGGCTCATGGTGAGGAAAGAGGTTGGTAAATCAAGTGCTGCAGCCATTCTAGGAGCCATAAATAACCCAGTAACCATGGTGATGGACCACAGTGATGCTGCTGGACTCAATCACAAATACTGGGCTTGAGTCCCAGCTTTGCCGCTGTCTGACTGTGGGACCTGGGAGCGCCCTTACCCTCTCTGATCCTTGCTTCCCCAATCTGAAAAATGGAGCCGATAATACCCACAGTACCACCTTCGGAGAGTGAGGCCCAATGAGAAAATGTAGGTAACGATTTTCGTGAACTGTTAAGTGCTAAAAAATCAACCGCTGTTGGTGTCCTGTACCTACTCCTCCCCTACCAAGCTCTGCTTTCTCTCTCTGAGCTCGATGCCCTTCAAAGGGTTGCCTGACTTCATGGTTTCAAGTGACTAGATTCAGGTGAATCCCATCTTCCCAGTACTGACTGAGCTGTGAGGCATGACCATGGGCCACTGCCCACAATACTGGAGAGAGTGTGGCACCTGGGAGACGCAGCAGAGGGCCGGAGAAGGGCGTACAGTCTGATCTCCAAAAGAGGGATAGGACTAGACTGAAAACCGGAGGCCCGTGAGCTTGGCTTTGATTCCTAGGCACAGTTTAGCACGAGGTGGTTAGTGACTGACTTAGGAGCAAGGGGAAGAAGTCACAAAAAGGCAGATTTAGTCTTCCCAATGCTGAACTGTCCCAAAGAATGGACAGGCTCAACTTGACACACTTGCTAGCTGTGTGACTTTGGCCAAGTCACTTAACTCCAATTGCCCTGCCTTTTCCCCTCCCCCCCAAAAAAACCATAATGGGTAGGCTCCCAGTCACCAGGGGTCTTCAAGCAGAGGCTTAGAGGACTCTTTGTTGGCTTATGGTGGGGATTCTTTGGGATTGTATGAGATTGCTGCTGAGGTCTCTCCTGACTCCAGAATTCTGGGATTCCCCTGTGGTCCCCACAGTCCTTTCTGCTGCCAAGTTTCATTTCAAGGCTTGTTTCTATCAAGAAATGTATGTTACCTCCCTGATCTCTTCCCCCTAATTCTACAGTTTTGTTTGTTTTTACCTTATTTGTTTGGTTTCCTCTCTAACACCCTTAAAACTGTGACCTTTGGAGATAGACATTTTCTCATTTAATGCTTTTTCACATCTGAATTTGGAGGCCCATCCAGCCATTCCCTCTTTCAGCTCCTGTAGGGGAAGGGCCAGAGATGGGCTTTCATGGAGACAGCTGTGTACCAGAGGGGACAGAGGTCAGCTTTCCCTCAAGAATACAGCTAAGCTTGCCTGAAGGGCACTAGAAATCTCAAAGGGCAAACCTAATGCCCTCTGCCCACTTCATTCCACCTTCCTCTGTGACCAAAGGTTTTCTTGCCTTCCATGAAAATGTCTGGATTCTTCACATCTGTCTAACATCTCCTTCCGAAGGTGAAGGCTGCATTGCTTTGAGATCGGAAGCCACTGAGTCCTTGGTTCCCATCTATACTGCCCTCACTCACCATGGAGAGATGATGGGTCACTTCCGAGGGGAGATTAAGCTTCAGACCTCCCAAGGGAAGAAGAGAGAAAGGCTCTATGGTAAGGCATGGCAGGGATGTGGGGAGAGGGACGTCTTCCTCATCAGGAGGTTTGCTGCTGTGAACTGATGTCAGTGTGGTTTGCCTTAGCAAAGTTAAAACATTTTCCTGCCAAGATACTCCCCTCCTTTATAGAGAAGCATAATGTAGAATAGAGAAACGGTGAGTGGGGGAGAAGAGTAAAATACAGTCCTAGAATCAGAGCTGGAAGTGACATCTGCAGCCACCTACGCTAACCCCCTCATTTTACAGCTGCTCATAGAAGTCCCAAGGAGGTTGTGGCTTGCCAGGTAGTAAATGGTGGAATTGGAATTTGAACCCCAGGCCTCTGACTTCATGTGCAGCATGCTTTCCACTGTCTCAAGCTAGACCAGAGCCAAGGAGCACAGACCATACCAAGGGAGAATAGAGAGGGGCAGAGGGTGTGTACAGTAATTACTGTGTGGCAAAAGCAAAAGGCATTAAAGCCATTTAAAAAAAGATAAATTTCGAGAGTGGGGCTCAATAGTAATTTCTCAGTCAGCCATTTGCTCCCAACTTGAGCTCTATGTTCTTGTGATCCCATGATTTGGAGGATGTTGCGGGAAAAGGCTGGGAGACAAATCAGCCAAATACTTATTGGTGGTTGATTTGTCTCCTTTTTCTTCATTTCTGTCAAGTTTGGGAACTTTGAAGGAGATTCGAACTGGCCTTTGTCTTGACTCTTTAGTACCAGGCAGTGGAGTGTGCCTTGTGCTCTGGTAAAACTTGGCAATGCTCCAACAGGTGCCTCGGGGCCCAGAGACTGGATCACTAAAGCTTCCTTTGGTTTGTGATCTTGGATGTGGGGGGGCTTCCCCCCTATGCTACACCCTGCCTTTTATTTGCTTGTGCTCAGAAGGCTTCCCAAAGCACAGCTTATCCTGGGACTTCAAAGTGGCTTCTTTAGTTAGAAGACTATCCCAGACTCTTTCTGGAACAGGCAGTGAGCACAATTGTCCGGCCAGACACTTTCTCTGACTGAGTGGTTGAATTCCTTTAGCAGGGCTGCAGGCTGGGTGGGCAGTGGCCTGGGTGGGCAGCAGCTTAGCTGGCCTGGGTGGGCAGAGGGCTGGGTGGGCAGTGGACTGGGTGGGTTGCAGGCTGGGTGGGCAGTAGACCGGGTAGGCTGCAGGCTGGGTGGGTAACGGGCTGGGTGGGCAGCAGCTTGGCTAGGCTGCAGTGGGTTCTCCTCTAGCCTCTGGCTTCTCAGAGTTGCTAACCCAGCTCGTAAGGGGCCCTCCTAGTGATAAAGTTGTCTTTTAATTTTTTTATTATTTAATATATTTAGTTTTCAGCGTTGATTTTCACAGGAGTTTGAATTACAAATTTTCTCCCCTCCCCGCCACTCCAAGATGGCGTATATTCTGGTTGTCCTGTTCCCCAGTCAACCCTCCCTTCTGTCACCCCACTCCCCTCCCATCCTCTTTTCCCTTTCTTTCTTGTAGGGCAAGATAAATTTCTATGCCCCATTGCCTGTGCATCTTATTTTCTAGTTGCATGCAAAAACTTTTTTTTT
>JAQQSZ010008760.1:0-12950 GCA_028646595.1 Phalanger gymnotis
TGATTTCTCTTCCCAATTTTCCTCTACTTCTCTGACTTTCTTTTCCAAATCCTTTTTGAGCTCTTCCATGGCCTGAGCCCAATTCATATTTTTCTTGGAGGCTTTTGATGTAGGCTCTTTGACTTTGTTGACTTCTTCTGGCTGTATGTTTTGATTTTCTTTGTTACCAGAAAAGATTTTAGAGTCTGAGTCTGAGTCTGAATCTTAGTTTGTGCCCTTTTTTGCTGCCTGGCCATGTTCCTAGACAACAACTTGGCCTTTGAGCTTTTTGTCAGGGTATGACTGCTTGTAGAGTAGAGAGTACTTTGTCCCAAGCTTTAGAGACTGTGCTGCTGTTTTCAAAGCTACTTCTTCTCCACTGTCATTGTAAGCTTTGGCACACCAGTGCTCCTCCTCTGCCAACAACTGCCAACCAGGATTGCGATCCATATCCACGCAGGGTAAAGCAAGCCCTGCACTCCTGCTCTGGTCTGCCGCTTGATTCCTCCCACCATGAGAGCCAGGGACTCTGGAAGCAGCTGATGCTAGAGCTCCATTGCCGCACCACCTCCACCACCACCAGGGCTGGTGGCCAGGCAACTCTCTAACCCGATCTGGCAGTTTACTCATTAACCTGCTCTGACATCTTTGGCATTTGTGAATTTAGAATACTGGTAACTGCCACAGCTCAATAATTCATGACTCTACATCCTGCTCTGGTTGACACCTGGTCTGGTCTCTTGGTGCAGCTCATGCTGGGCTGTGCTCCACTCCCAGCACCATATAATAGACTCTTCCCAGTGACCATCCAGGCTATCCTGGGCTGGAGACCTGCTTCCCTTTGCTATTTCATGGGTTCTGCAGCTCTGGAATTTGTTCAGAGACATTTTTTACAGGTGTTTAGAGGGATTTGGGGGAGAGCTTAAGCAAGTTCTTGCTTTCCAGACACTATCTTGGCTCTGACCCCACGCCCCTGCCCCAATGTAGAGGAATTTGATGCATTCTTGAGAAGCCAGAGCTAAATAGAATAATTGATAGAAGTATGAAAAAGTAAACAGGAAAGTGAAATCATAGGGGACTTATTAAAGTTGAACTGTTTACATTCCTACATGGAAAAATGATATTTGTAACTCATGAGACCTTTCTCATTATTAGGGTTGTTCAAAGGAATATATGTGTGTGTATGTGTGTGTGTGTGCATACATATATGTATATATGTGTATATATGCACATACGTGTACATACTTACATATATGTATTTGTCTGTGTGTATATATACATATATACATATATATGACAGAAGGCATAGGCTGAGTCGAATATGAATGCATAATATCTAAAACATAAAATTAAGGGGTGAGTGAGAAATGTACTGGGAGAAGGAGAAAGGGAGAGAGAGAATGGGGTAAATTATCTCACATAAAAGAGGCAAGAAAAAGTTTTTACAATGGAGTGGAAGAGGGAGGAGGTGAGAGGGAATGAATGAACCTACTCTCATTGGATTTGGCTTAAGAAGGGAATAACATACACACCCAATTGGGTATAGAAATCTATCTTATCCTACAGGAAAGTAGGGGGGAATGGGATAAGGGGGTTAATGGAAGGGAAGGCAGATTGGGAGAGGGGGTAATCAGAAATAAACACTTTTGAGGAGGGACATGGTCAGAAGAGAAAATAGAATGAATGGGAATGTGGCGGGATAGGATAGAGAGAAATATAGTTAGTCTTTCATGACATGACTATTATGAAACTATTTTGCATGACTACACATGTACAACCTAAATTGAATTGCTTGTCCTCTCAATGAGGGTTGGGGGGGGGGGGGGAAGTAGGGAGAAAATTTGTAACTCAAAATTTTAAAAAAAGAATGATAAAAATTGTTTTTACATGCAACTGGGAAATAAAATACACAGGCAGTGGGATATAGCACTCTAGCTTACCCTACAGGAAAATAGAAGGGGAAGGGAATAAGAGAAGGGCAGTGGTGATAGAAGGGAGGGCAGATTGGGGGAAGGGGCAATCAGAATGAATGCACTCACGGGGTGGGGGGAGGGGATAGATGGGGAGAAAATCTGGAACTAAAACTTTATGGAAGTGATGTTGAAAACTAAAATAAACAAATACACAAATAAATACATCGAAATGTGAATTTTTTTAAAAGTTGACTATTAAAAATCTTTAAAGAAAGTTTTAAAAAATATCTTTATCAACTGTACTGCTAGAAATAGCTTTGAATCAACTTCTGAAATTGTTCAGACTTGCACAAAGGAATAAAAAATGTGACAAAGTCCCCATGTCTTAAAGGCTGCCAAAAATTAGTTTTTGAATGAGCCAACAATAAGGAAGAGGGATGGTGGAGGAATGTGGCAGACTATTTGAAGGTCATGTATTTTTAAAATAATTTTCTTTTTTATCATGAACTTAATCCTTAATGAACACAAACACATTTCAATATACAGAAAACAGTTAAAGAAGACGATTGTATATAAAATGAACTTGTTCTGTAGAGTTTTACACTTTTTTTTATCAAATGCAACAAAGAAGTAACAAAATTTCCTGTAAAATACTTGTAGCAACTTTTTATGTCTATGTTAACACTTTTGGTTATATGGCAAGATATTATATTTTTAGATTAAAAATCAAAGACTGTAATTAAGAATTAAAAGCAGTAAATGGGAGGGGGGCAATTTGTCCCTCATTAAAAGTACTCATTTCCCCCCTAGAGGCACCTAGCAACAATAAGGAGATAATTAAATGCATACTACAGAATGCAATGAAACTGGAAAGTAGATACCATGTATTAAAGAATAAGTTATAAGACCTTCAAGAAATAAAATGTGGATATAAAAACCATGTCCTACTCTCCTTTTCAGTATCGATCAGAGCTATAAATCATACAAATTCCCAGGATAGGTAAGAACTTCTAATAACTACCTTAATGAGATCAGAGGAGTTTAAATGTTGGAAAAAATCCTAGAGATCCCACCTCCTGATCTTACAAATGAAAACAAAAATGAATGCGTCGAAAAGGCTGCTTGACTTGCTGAAGGTTGTTCAAGCAGTGAGTGTCAGAGCTAAGATAATTTGAACACAGTTTTTTTCTAATTTAATACCCTGTAATCTTTTGACTATGCCTGTGTTGGTAAGCAAAATGGGATCTTTAGCACTTAGTTCAACAAGTGCCCTTGAAGAGTTTGGCTTTTGTTTGCTTTGAGTAATTCAGCTATTTCATTGAATCTTACTAAGTGCTAAGCCCCAGGCCCAAAATCCTATTAGGTGTAAAACCTATGTGGGTGTGGATTGGCAACTAAGGTGGGGCCCAAGGTGGGGCTAACTCCAGGAAGGGCCTACTTTACATGTCTGGGAGAGCAGAGGCTCTTAGACCATGTGGGTTTAAGCCCACCTTTTTGTGATGATTTTAGGTCACGTGGGTGAGTCCCATGTATGACTCACCCTTGATGCCGACAAAGATATAAAAACCAGGGGTTGGCCTCCTCTTCTTTGGAGCTCTTTGCCGAAGCAGTGGTGGCGTGTGACTCTGGGCAGCCCTTGTTCTGAGCCTCTAGGCTGAAACTAGATGTTGGTAACTTTGAATCTGTATTGGGTCTGTCTGTTGATGTTTGTAATTTGTTTGTAATTTGCTCTGAAGTTCAGGGTGCTGGGTTTTTCCCCTGAACTAAGTGAATGATATTTGTATGCTGAATTAAAGTAAGCTTGCCAACCCCTTAACCTTGCTTTCCTTATTAAGGCAGATCAAAGAATCTGTGCTGTTGGCAGCTTTCTGGGTGCTGGCTGTGAGTGGATCTTACACTCCCACAGAAGCTGCTGGCTGGATTGTGGAAAAAATGCCACAATACCTTTTCATATATCTAGGGAATGTGCTTTGACAATTAATTATTGTTATGATAATAGAAAATACAGTCCATGTAAGGATATGCATTATCTGCTCTTCATGTTAGAAGAGCTCTCCCAGATTTCAATTTAGGGAAAAATTATGATGCTTTTTGTCATCTTATAGCTGATCAATATTTGTATCAGTCTTAACTTATATCATAATTGTTTTTTAAATATTTTATTAATATATTTTTTGGTTTCAACATTCACTTCCACAAGATTTTGAGTTCCAAATTTTCTCCCCATCTTGCTTCTCCCCCCATCCCAAGACAGTGTCCATTCTGAATACCCTTCTCCCAATCTGCCCTTCCTCTATCACATCATTCCTTCTCTTACCCCCTTTCTCTCTCTTTTCCTGTAGGGCAAGATAAATTTCTATATCCCATTGCCTATATATTTTATTTCCCAGTTGCACATGATATCAGAATTCTAAATCATCTCCTGATTTAAATAAAAAGTAATTTAAAATACATTGTCAGCTTAAGAACCTATGGAGAAAAAAATACCATAGAAGTAGCAATTCAAACATAGTCATCTAGCAAAAATTTGAGGATTATCATTGTGAGTCATGGGACTGAATGGAGAGGAGTCAGACTGAATAGGATTATAGTTTAATTAATCAATTAAATCTATAGACTCCAAGATTTTTTATATAACTTTCTCTTAACTACTGATTTCATGTCTATTTTCTTATTGAATTGTAGACTTTGCTAGAACTATTCTAGTCTGCATTTAAAAAACCATAATTTTAAAAAAATATATCCTTTAAAGTACTTTCTTTTTTCTTCTTAATATTTCTGAATTCCAACTGTTTAATTCAAGGGATATTCCAGAGAAGACTAACCTATATCATGTAAATATTTATGATTGAGCTTCCTAATAATCTTAAAATATTTGACATGTCAATAGAGCTCCTATATTGAGGGTAAGAGCATGTACAGCTACAAGCACAGACATAGTCACACACACAAACACACATACACATTTGCACATGTACACACTCCTCCACTTCCCTTTGACAGACTGCCAGTGTTTCCCAGATTTTCTAAAAAATATTTTCAGAAAATTTGAGAGGAGGTACCAGTGTATGAGGTGTGGAAAGGATCTCTGGATGAAAAACAGTAGGAAGGAAGAAAATGGGAAGAGATGCTGTGTCTTTTTTTCTGTTTTCTCTTTCAGTGTCTAATATTCCCAGTAAGAGAAATGAAATTCTCACTGAGAGCTGAGAAAATGGCTCTTCGAAGAAAATATTGAGAGAAAGTCTTTAAATTAAGGTGAAAACACAGAAAGAAAACTACAAGACCTTTCTCCCTTTGTTTGACTTGCTAGTATATTTTCCACGAATGTTATTTTTCTTCTATTTTGAATGTATGAAAAGATTTATTCATTTTCAAGTGGTCTTCTCTCTTAGAATGTAAGTTCCTTGAGAGCAGGGACTTTTTTTCATTTTCCCATGTATCTTAGGACTTAGTAGAACACCTGACATGTAAGTTCTTAATTGATTCATGTTGATCTATGAACTATACATAATTGAAATACACACACACACACACATATATATATAAATACTTACATACTAAGGAGGGTTTTGAGAGACCTCAGTTTCCGATAATAGAATCAATTTTTTTTTTTTACCTGATAGAAGTGTGTTAAAAATGTGTGATACTATCCTGGTGTATTGTTATAGCTGGATGATTGACCTTAGAATCAAGAGAACATGTGTACAAGCACTTATCTTGACTTATACAATGAATATGTTTTATAAATGTGGACAATTCATTTAACCCTTCAGTTCTGCAAGTAACTTTCTAACCTTTTAAATTACGGATGGGTGGCTGATCTGCAATAGTCTCTTTACCAACAAAATCACACGTTTAGACCTTTGCCCCCAAATGTTAATATCATGGATATAATTATTATTTTGGATGAATTTAACTTTCATTAAAATAAAACACTTTATGAGAATGTTTTGTCAATAAGAGGGAAAGGAAAACCATATATTCTCACATGTATATATATATATATATATATACTCATATATATTCATATTAATTTATTTGCTGAAATTCTATTAAAATTAGTGTACGCTTGGATTAAAGTTGTAAAGATAGTAGCTGTCTTAACGAAACATTCTGTTAAGATTTGAAAGGGAAAGGCACCACTTTTCCTCTCCAAAAATAATATGATAGAGTGGTTTTCATTTTGACCCCCAAAGTAACAAATCCTATCTTGTGAAGCCTGGTTATATTATCTTTCAGTGCACGTGATGAACATAAACTTTTTTTCTAAAAGAAAGCAAGCTCTTTGAGGCAATGACCTGTATCATCGTTGTTCTGTAGTTTTGGTAACTAGCACAGTGCCTGGAACATGTGCTAAAAGTCCAGTTGATTTAGGGTTACATTAATATTTTTATTCCCTCCAATAACACAGATTGAATCCCTATGCCTGCCTATCTATCCTATATGACTTGCTGCACATCATGAACCTTTGTTGCATTGAATATTGTAAGAGTAGGAAAAGTTAAAGATCTGAAAGCATGGGAAACTTCATAGAAAAATATCGATGTATAAAGAATGAAACACATGGAATTCTGAGAAGTTAAGTAATGATGTGCATGGTAATTGTCTCTAGATGGACTAAGGGTTTCAAGATGTTTTACTAAAGTTCTGGAATGTCTTCTAATTAAATAAATAGATCAGTGATGTCCTGAAAGCTAAACAAATGGATGATGTGTATTTGGGTTTCATTGCATTGTATAAGTTAAACTTACTTATTAGACAACAGGGCCTCATCAATTGTCATCCAGACTATTGGAATGGCTTCCTTCTAGGTCTTCCTAATTAGTCTCTCTCCCCTCTGTGATCCATTCTCCAAACATCTGTCAAATCAAAGTCAAAGTGATTTTCCTAAAGTAAAAATTCTGAACATGTCACTACTCTGCTCACTCCTTTGGGCTGCTATTGCCTCCAGGTTAAAATAAAATAAAAACACATTTGATATTTTAAAATCTTTTATAATTTGGCTCTACCTCTGTTTTCCTAACTTATTTAATTTTACTCCCTGTTATATACTCTGTTGTCCAGCCAACCTATCTTCATCGCCTTTCCTTTATTCTCTTGAATACCACACTCTGCGGCATGTCTCCATGTCTTGGCAAATGCCACACTCTACTGCATGTCTCCATGTCTTGGCAAATGCTTGCAGTGTTCCCCCACCTCATCTCCATTTCTTGGAATCACTAGGTTACTTCAAATCTCAGCTCAAGTGCCTCCTCATACTTGAGACCTCTCCTCATGACCCACATGTTTTAGTGTCCCTCTCCCCAATTACTTTGAATTTATTTGGCATACATGGTGTCTACTTATATGTCTGCTTGTTTCCCCAGATACAATGTCAGTTCCATGAGAGTAGAGATTGTTTAATTTTTGTATTTATTCCCAGAACCTAACGTGATACCTGTCACAAAGTAGGAATATATATATATATAGATATACACACATATATATGTATATATATACATATATGCACATGTGTGTATATGCATGCATATATGCCCATATATGTATAGGTGTATGTGCAATAGGTATATGTGTGTGTGCATGTATGTATGCGCATATATGTATATATATGGGTGTGTATGTATATATATATATATAGATATGTATGTGTGTGTGTGTTAATTGATTAATATCTTGGAGGATTCTATGTGTGTAAGCAGAAAGAAGAAACTTATACCTATGTATATAAATAGGCATGGGTGAGCAGCAGGGAACTTGTTAGAAAGAGAATAAATCCAGAAAGGGGGAATGGGGAAGCTTGAGTGGAAAGGCCATTATGTCAGCTGTATTGCTAGGGTGTTTCAAGCCACCTGGAGGACAAAATGTGGGTTCTAAAGTTAGTTGAAAAGAAATCAGGAAGGTAAAAATCCCCTTATATACTTATGAAACTTGAAAGTGGACATAGAGACACTGACTCTGCTTTTGTCTTTGCTCCTAGTTCAAGTTGACTTGACTGGGGCACCAGTATAATAATTTTTAAAGTTTATATATGCTATCAGAAGCATAACAAGAGGAAGGGATGTTTCTGGCTTCAACACTGTGCAGTAAAAAAAAAAACAAACCAAAACAGAAGGATGCATGGCAGATGCGAACACAAATACATGCAATTGACAAGAGGAACAATGCCAGCATTGATGCCCTTGAGCCCGAAATTCAGTGGGTGTACTTGAAATTCTATTCTCAGCAATATGTTCACTATTTCCTTCTTTGTTACTCCTAGAATTCATATTTTGGAATGATTATTGGAATTAGACTCATCAACCAGGAAGTCAACTTTAGGCAGAACCCTTGGGCCTCACAGCTAACCTGATGATATTGAATAAGCTGGGAATTTGTTTAATGAACTGGATTTCACATAAGCCTGAGCAGGGCTATCCAAAGGCAGTAAATAATATATCATAGCTGATGCAAAACATTAAGAAAGATCTATTCTGGATCATACAATATTTTAGGGTTTGAAGTACATAGAAGAAACATTTTTGGCAATTTTATCTAGGTTATTGTTTATTACTCAACTTGTCCTTTTGCCTGATACCTTGTGGGTATCAGGGTAATCTTTTTGCTCCCACACAGATTTTTTCATGGTATCAACCAAGTGCTTTTGCTTCTACTCTTCCTGAGTTTCAAATAGATATTCTTTTACAGCATAATGGGTATTCAAGTAAATGTACTTAAGATACTGAAGAGTAGCAAATAACAGTTATTAAACACAGCTGTAAGTAGGACTTTTTTCAACTAGAGCAAAAAAAAAATAATGGAGAGGAGGGAGTGGGAAAATGGCAGTGGAGATGATGGCAGAGAGCACATAACAACCATAGAATCAATCATATTGAGGGGTGTGGTTCATGGTTGTGCAGAATTTAGAGAGGCAGAGTGCCATGGGAAAGGGACCTCATTGCCAAAGGACTCTGGAAGACCCAGGATATTATCACCCTGAGATATGATCTCTGTCCTATTCACACAGTAGTAGTTATAGTCCTGATTTAAGACATGGTAATAAGTATAAAATTACTGATTACAGAACATTCTCAATGACTCAATAAGTATTTATTAAGGTAATAGGGAAGGAACTAAGCACTTGCTAGTTGTGTTGAATTATTTCAGTCATGTCTGACTCTTGGTGATCTCATTTGGGGCTTTCTTATCAAAGATACTGGAGAGGAGGGGCAGGGCCAAGATGGCAGACAAAAGCCAGGAAGTTGCCTGAGCTCTTCCAGGTATCCTTTGAAATCAACATTAAAGCAAGACACTAAATGGATTTTGGAACAACAGAAAATGTAAAGAATTGGAGTGAAACAATTTTCCACCTTAAGATAACTTAGAAGGACTTTGGGAAAAGTCTCTCTCACCTGGGATAAAAGGAGAGCACAACCAAGTGCAGACAATGTTTGGGTAAGGCAGTGGAAAGTACTTAACCATAATACAGATCTGCAACTGAGAATCCTCGGTTCTGGCTCAGCAGGCCAGTAGGATAGCAGGCCAGTTGTGAGGCTTCCCGTCCCAGTGGAGAAGGCAAACTGCAAGGACCAGAACCCCCTACGCAATAAGTGTGACTAGTTGAGACCAGCCCAGTCCAGTGGGCAAGTTGCCAGCATCTAAGTCCCTGTACAGAAAGCCAGTGACCAAGCCCCTGTTCCCCAGCAGAAGAAGCTTTGAACAGTACTCCCTGTGCCTCAGGAGCAGAGCTCAACTTTAAAAGTCACAAAATAGGGTGAAAAATAAGCCAAATTCAGAAAAGAGGCATGACCATAGAAAGCTACTATGGCTACAGGGAAGATCAAAGCACAAACTCAGAAGAGGACAACAATGTCAAAATACCTACATGCAAAGCTTCAAAGGAAAATGTGAATTAGTTTCAAGCCCAAAAAGCCTTCTTGGAAGAGCTCTAAAAGGATTTTAAAAATAAAATAAGTAGAAGAAAAATTGGAAAAAAAAGATGAGATTTATGTAAAAGACAGTCAACAACTAGGAAAAGGAAGGACAAAAATTGACTGAAGAAAACAATTCCTTTAACAATATGATTGGCCAAGTAAGAAAAAAATCCATTGAAGAAAATAACAATTTAAAAAGTAGAGTTGACCAAATGGAAAAGGAGGTACAAAAGAGAACTGAAGAAAATAATTCCTTAAAAATTATATTGGACAAGTGGAAGCTAATGACTCTATGCCACATTAAGAATCAGTCAAACAAAATGAAAAGAATGAAAAAATTGAAGAAAATGTAAAATATCTCATCGGAAAAAAAACAACTGACCAGAAAAAAATAGATCAGGAGAGATAATTTAAGAATCATTGCACTACCTGAAAGCCATGATCAAAAAAGAGCCTGGATAGCATCTTTCAAGAGATTATCTGGGAAAACTGCCCAATATCCTGGAACAAAAGGATAAAACAATAATTGAAAGAATCCACAGATTACCTTCTAAAAGACATCCCAAACTGAAAAGTTGAAGTAATATTGTAGCCAAATTCCAGGACTATAAGGTCAAGGAGAAACTACTATAAGCAGCCACAAAGAAACTATTAAAATATCAAGGAGCTACAGTGAGGATTGCACATGACTTAGTAGCTTCTACATTAAAGGACTGGAGGACTTGGAATATGATATTTTGAAAGACAAAGGAACATGGATTACAACCAAGAATCAACTATCCAGCAAAGTTGAGCATAATCTTTCAGGGGAAAAGATGAACATTCAATGAAAAAGGGGGATTTCAGATGAAAATACCAGAGCTGAATAGAAAATTTTGTTTTCAAATACAACACTCAAGAGCACGATAAAAAGGTAAACAGGAAAAAAAAGCATGTTATTAAGTAAGTTTAAACTGTTTACCTCCTTACACAGGAAGAGGATACTTGTAACTCTTGAGAAATGTATCTCTAAAAGGCACCATAGGCAATGAAGCAATATCATATATGCACCAAGTGATATAGCATCCAAATTCTTAGAGGAGAAGTTAAGTGAGTTACAGGAAGAAATAGACAGCAAAACTATATTGGTGGGAGACCTCAACCTTCCCTTGTCTGAATTAGATAAATCTAATCACAAAGTAAACAAGAAAGAAGTTAGGGAGGTAAATAGAATTTTAAGTCATATATGTTAGACCTCTGGACAAAACTGAATGAGGATAGAAAGGAATATACCTTTTTGTCCAAGGCACCTACACAAACATTGACTATTTCTTAGAGCATAAAAACCTCATAATCAAATGTAGAAAGGCAGAAATAGTAGATGTATCCTTTTCAGATCATGATACAATAAAAATCACATATAATAAAGGACCATGGAAAGATAAATTAAAAATTAATTGGAAACTAAATAATCCATTCCTAAAGAATGAGTGGGTCAAGCAACAAATCATAGAAACAATCAATAATTTCATCAAGTAGAACAACAACAATGAGACAGCACACCAAAATTTATGAGATGCAGCCAAAGCAGTAGTTAGAGGAAATTTTAGGTCTTTAAATTCTTACATGAATAAAATAGAGAAAGAGGAAAGCTAGAAAAACAATGAACTAAAAAAAAAACAATTTGGGGCAGCCAGGTGGCACATTGAGTAGAGTACTAGCCCTGGAGTCAGGAGGACCTGGGTGCAAATCTGGCCTCAGACATTTGGCATACTTACTAGCTGTGCAACCTTGGGCAAGTCACTTCATCCCAATTGCCTTGCTTTCCCCTCCTCCAAAAAAAAAAATTAAATACCCACCTACAAATTCTGAAAATAAAAAGAGATTAATAAAATTAAAAGTAAGAAAACTAATGAACTAATAAATAAAACTAAGAGCTGGTTTAATTAAAAAAATAACAAAATAGATAAACATTTGGTTAGTTTAATTTTAAAAAAGAAAGAAGAAAACCAAATCCATATCATCAAAAATGAAAAGTGTGAATTCACCAATGAGGAGGAAATTAAAGCAAAAATTATTAGCTATTTTGCTCAATTAGATGCCAAACAATCTGACAATCCAAGTAAAATGGATGAATATTTACAAAAAAACATAAATTATCCAGATTAACAGAAGAGGAAAAATATACATAAATAGTCCCATTTTGGAAAAAGAAATTGAACAAGACCTTAATGAACTCCCTAAGAAAAACAACCTCCAGGCCCAGATGAATTCAAAAGTGAATTCTACCAAATATTTAAGGAACAATTAATTTTAATACTTTCTAAAGTATTTGGAAAGATAGGCAAATAAAGATTCCTACCAAATTCCTTTAATGACACAAATATGGTGCTGATACCTAAACCAAGAAGAGTCAATTCAGAAAAGAACATTACAGATCAATTTCCCTCATATTGATGCAGAATTTTAATAAAATATTTTTATTTTAATTTTTTATTATTTAATATATTTAGCTTTCAGCATTGATTTTCACAGAAGTTTGAATTACAAATTTTCTCCCCATTTCTATCCTCCCCCCCACTCCAAAATGGCATATATTCTGGTTGTCCTGTTCCCCAGTCAGCCCTCCCTTCTGTCACCCCACTCCCCTCCCATCCCCTTTTCCCTTTCTTTCTTGTAGGACAAGATAAATTTCTATGTCCCATTGCCTGTGTATCTTATTTTCTAGTTGCACGCAAAAACATTTTTGTTTTTTGTTTTTGAACATCTGTTTTTCAAAACTTTGAGTTCCAAATTCTCTCCCCTATTCCTTTCCCACCTACCCTCCCTAAGAAGTCAAGCAATTCAATGTGGGCCACATGTGTATCATTATGTGTAGCCCTTCCACAACACTCATGTTGTGAAAGACTAACTATATTTTGCTTCTTCCTAACCTATCCCCCTTTATTGAATTTTCTCCCTTGACCCTGTCCCTTTTTGAAAGTGTTTGTTTTTGATCACCTCCACCCCCATCTACCCTCCCTTCTATCATCCCCCCCCTTTTTAAATCTTCTTCTTCCTTTTTTCTTGTGGGGTAAGACACCCAATTGAGTATATATGGTATTCCCTCTTCAGGTCAAATCTGATGAGGGCAAGATTCACTCATTCCCCCTCACCTGCCTTCTCTTCT
>JAQQSZ010008761.1:0-12950 GCA_028646595.1 Phalanger gymnotis
TTTTTTACATGACATAGGGAAATATCTAATGAAATAAAAATAATTTTAAATATTTAAGTTACTGAGATTAACAGACGTAACCCTATCTTAGAAAGAGAATTTGAAAGGCCCTAAATGGGCTCCCTGAGGAAAATATGGCCGGACCAGGTGGATATACAAGTGAATTTTGTTACATGTTCCCATTTAAAGAACATAATTCCTTGTGCGAGTAAAAACCCAGATCTGATCCCTATCCAGTCCCTATCTCTTTAAGGTTTACAAAGCACATTGCAAGGTGAAGAAGTGGGATAGTGAAGTCACTTGATGAAAGTGACACATATTACTAATCATTTCCTAAATGCAAAAAATGAATAAGATGTAGTCTCTACCATCAAGGAGCTTATACTTTTGCATGTATATATTGAATGTATGTGAAGGGCTATAATATAAAATTGTGAGGTCATAAGAATGAAATGTCACATCTGAGAGGGAAGGATTCAGTGAATATTTCAAGAAAGATTTAATATTTAGACTTAGCCTTAAAGGATGACTGACTTTGACTTGGGTCAGAGGATATGGGTCTAATTCATGTCTCTGACATTGCCTTTATGACCTTGGGCAAGTTACTTAACTTCCTCAGTTTCTTTATTTATAAAATGAGAGGTGTGAACTAGATGCCTCTTAGGTCCCTTGCTACACTAGACTTAGGATCCTGGATGAATAGGAACTTATCCAGAAGAGATAAGATGGGAGTGGGGATTGGGGAGATTGAGGGCCTTCTAAGCAGAGGGAATGATAAAGCTGGAAAATGCAGTGCTCACAGGAGATGTTGAGTGATTCATATTGTCTAGAACACGGAATACAAGACTATTATACTAACATAATATAAAGCAAGAAAAGTAAGTTGAAACCAGATTGTAGAGAACCTTGAAGATTAAGGAAAGGAATAATGTATATTTATGCATCTTTAGGTCTACAATAAACATGTGTAAAGTGGTTTGGGGATTGCTATCCCCTAAAAAAACCTCACAACAACTATCATTTGTATTCTATAAGACTTTGCTAAAGGGAGAAAATTGGTAGGATGAGACCTACTCATCTCTCCTTTGGGTGCTTAGAATAGAGCAATAATAATTTAATATTCTTTCCTTCCCCCAGGCAGCTGGACAGCCAGATGCAGAAGATTAGGCAAGTGAATTGATATTGGCTGAAAGGCCACAAGGTGGTGAATCATGATAAATTACAGCAGCTTCAATTGAAGGAGACAAATATGTATGAGACAGCATGGTGGGATGAGACCTCGTCATTTATAGGAATGAAAGAGAAGGCAAGATAAGCTGGATTTTTAGATATTGTTAAATTGAAAAGTGTGGCAAAACATTATTGTCAAAAAACCTACAGAAAAAAGATCTGGGAATTTAAGTGGACCTCAAGCTCAGTATGAGTCAGCAGTGTGAGAAAAGATCTGGAAAACTTATGCTAACTTAGGCTTCTTTGAGAGGTATAGTGTTCAGAGTATGGGAAGTTAGAATCTCATTGCTATGACTACTATTATTACACTGCCCTCATCCCACACATTTACAGCTCAATATATACAGTTCTAAGAGTCACATTTTAGGAAGGATGTTGATATGCCAGAGCTAGAGCATATCTGGTGGCCAGTGGTCAGGGTAGTGAAGCACTGAAGACTGTGCCATATTATAATTAGTTGAAGGAAGTGGAAATAAATAGTTTGGAAAAGAGAAGGTATAGGAACAGCACAAGTGCCTTCAAGTGCTCTACAGAAGAAGGCCCGTTCTTCTTGATCCAGGAAGGCAGAAGGAGGACAAGTACGTCAGAATTGCAAAGATGGCCAGATAATGATCAGTTGTTGGGAATGATTTATAAGAGATTTTTAGTCTGGTATGGAATGATCTAACTGGACTCCTAGGTACCTACCAGCTTTAGGCTTCTGTGATTCTATGTCACTTCCTCATATAGGACCTAGCCAGAAAGAACTAGATTTGGAATCAAAGGAGTTTTATTTTTGTCCATGTTTTCCTCATTACTATCTGCAGCTACAGAGAGGGCATTTAGCTACTCTGAGCCTCAGTTCACTCAGCTAGAAAATATGGGGAATGGATTAGGTCAGCGATTCTTCATCTCTTTATGTCACAGACCCCTTTGGCAGTCTGGTCAAGGCTCAGGCATCTAGGTGGTATAGTAGATAGAGCATTGAGCATAGAGTCAGGAGGACCTGAGTTTAAATTCTGTCTCAGATATTTATTATTAACCGTGTGGTTTGGGGGCAAGACATAACTTTTTTCCAGCTTTGGTCTTCTCATATGTAAAATGGGGATAAAAATAGTACCTACCCCCAGGGTTACTGTGATAGTCAAATTAGGCAATTTATGTAACATGCTTTGTAAGACTTAAAGTAATATATAAATTGTTGTCATCGTTACTATTACTATGACTACTACTATTACTACCATTACTACTATTACTATTACTACAGATCTCTTCTTAGAATAACGATTTTAAGTTACTACAGATCCCTTCTCAGAATGATGTTTTTTTTAAGTAAATAAAGAAAATGATACATTTCAGTTACTACAGATCCCTTCTTAGAATGATGTTTTTAAGTAAATGAAGGAAATGATACATTTAAGTCACTACAGATCCCTTCTCAGAATAATGTTTTGAGTAAATAAAGGAAATGATACATTTCAGGTACTAGAGATCTCTTCTCAGAATGACGTTTCTAAGTAAATAAAGGAAATGATACATTTCAGTTACTACAGATCCTTTCTTAGAATGTTGTTTTTAAGTAAATAAAGGAAATGATACATTTCAGTTACTACAGATCCCTTCTTAGAAGAATGTTTTTAAGTAAATAAAGAAAATGACATTTCAGTTAGAGGTTAGTGAAAATAAAAATGTATTTTTTTTTCTATATTCAAGTTCCTAAATTCCCTGAAATCTATCCACAGATGTTGGAGGTCTATGGACTAAGACCCTGAGATTAGAATATCTCTAAAATTTCTTAATGTTTTACCCTTATGATTCAATGATTCTACCTGTGCGATATTGGGTATTTTTCTATCCTGGGTCAGGCCAAACTCAGTTAAATGCTGAAATTTCAGTCTGGAGATTCAAATGAGCTAATGTACTTGTGGACCATAAATTTCGATAAAAACAATTTTAATTGTGATAAGATTAGAAAAATAATAGAATCTCTTTCCTTTCCACAGTTGGCAACACTTGGTCAAGAATTCCACCATCTCAAATCTAATTCTCCCAAGACCAGAACATTTTGGCCTCAGAGAGCAGAGAAAGCCAAACCAATAATTAAAGCTTTAGTGCCCCACCCCATAGCCTCCTTGCCTCCTAAATTATCCCAGCCTGTAAAAACAGCTGCTGTTCCTACCATAGTCACTTAACTACTTTGTCTCAGTTCCTTATCTTTAAAATTAGAGAGACTAGAAAAAATGATCTCTAAGGTCTCTTCTAGCTCAAATTCCTATGATTCTATTACACCACCCTGCCTTAAAACAACTCTGTAAGCCATATGTAGCCAGTGTGGGGGAAGAGATAGCACTTCTTAGACCTGGAAGGAACCTTTGAGATCATCTTAACTAACTTCCTTATTTTACAGATGAGAAAAGCAAGACCCATAGAGGAGAAGTGGCATGAAGAAAATGGGCATCTTGCCAATTCCTTCTTTTCTCTTTTGTCGCATATTTGGCCTGGCAGACTTTGTTGAGTTGCCAACTTTGGAACCATTGCCTTAAATTGTATATCTCACCTCCCACCTGGCCCTTCGGATTTGGCTTCTCAGAAAATTATGGCCAGACTTTGCTTTCCATTTAAATTAACGTCTCTGCTTATGACTTGGACCATTTTCTCTTGCCCCAGGAGAGTTTTTCCATCCAATTCTATTGACTGTGCCTCAGAAGCTTTATTCCTGATCTAGGATAGCTGGATTGCCTTTATTAAAACAAGCTTTGTGCTCAGGGGATTTGTTTATTTATCACTGTGGCACTATATTGTAAGATTTCACTTAACTAGGATGAGCAATTTTGGGACATCTGAACCCCAGTTAGAACAATAACCACAACTTTTATATCAATGGGCTACAAGCTTATCATTCTGGAGTAAATCCTTCCCCTCTTGGAGCTATTCAATTGAACTCAATAAGCAATTACTAAGCACCAGTGCATGCTTGGCACTATACTATGCTCTAAGGCAGGGGTTCTTTTTGTTTCATAGACCCCTTTGACAATCTGGTGAACCATATGTACCTTTCTCAAATAAGGTTTGTTGCCTACATTCATAAATGGAGGAAATACTAAATTTCAGGTAGAGGTTAGTGACCTTTTATCTATCCTATTCTTTTTAAATAAAATATAGTCTTCCAGAGCCAAATTCTCACCACAATTTCCATCTCAATTTCATTGATAACTTCAAATTTGCTTCCTTACATTAAGCTCTTAAATAGTTTGTTACATATACTTTGTGCCTTTGTTTATAGGCATCTGAGGCCATGGGTTTGTTGGTTTTCATCTTCAATTAATTGCTGGCTCTGCTCTTTTCTTCTTATTTCTATGTCATACCTGCTACTCTCTGTGGTACTAGACTTCTCAAGTTGACGGAGGCAGTGTTCTCTTTCTCCCTTGTCAGTTGAAAGTTCTCTATAATAGGTTTCCAAGATTCTAGGTATATATGTTTTATTGGCCTTTGTTTTATTGGCCCTTGTTGGTCCCTTGACAGTAGCCTGTCATTCCTAAATTCTAAACTGGGTTCGGAAGTCTTAATCTCATTATCGATGACTATCTTAGCCAGTTCATCAATTTCCCAAATCTGCTTTTTTTCCTTCTGATTCCTCCATCTCTTATTGGTACTAATGATGAAATACCACCTATGCCCCCAAGGTCCTCAGTTTCTTGCCAAAACTCTCTTATTCTTAGCAATGCTATATAGATTCTTCCTGGCAGTATCAACTGTCCCCACACAAATCATCAGAAGTAAGGAGTGTTTGTTGTTCAACAATTCTCAGGTGGCTCTCCATTGTTTCCCAGATATATGGCCTAGAAATACAGCAAAACTGTCTGCTATTCATGAAAAATTGACAAATGACTCAGTGCCTCAAGAGATACCAATCAGCTACCACTCTTTCTTTCTTCTTTTAACCATCATTGGCTGGCCTCTTGCCCAATTGTACCTGTGCATACATGTCATCGTTCCTGGGAGCACAGGAATCCTTCAAATCTATGTATATGGAGTGATCAGTGGTTGTTCTTCACTTCTTTATTTGTATCCCTTTGTTCTAAGCTATTGATATGGAGGAGAATTCCTGTCTTTTTCTTTACATTCTTTTTCTTCTTTGTTTCAATCACTCAGTAAACATTTATTGAGTGACTAATAGGTACCAGGCACTACTCTAAGAACTAAAGATGCAGTTTCCTCCTTGAATAATTGACTTGATTCTTTCATGGAAGAATTAAAAGTCCCTGAGATAGCCTAGAGAGTAGAAATGTGTTTCCCTAATAGTTTCATTTCCTCTTCTAGATCAGAGACCAACTTGCACTATGTGTATGTGTGTATGTGTGTGTGTGTGTGCGTGTGTGTGTGTGTGTGTTACTTGGTCCTGGCAGAAATATAAATACAATCTTCTCTGCTGGGCACCACAATCCTCCTTGCCTTTCATACTTGCTTGAAGCAAATTTCACAGTTCTTTATCTTTTTCATATCTTTTTTGGCTAACCTTTGAGGCTGACTGTTGTAGCAAACTGCCTATTTACAAGTTGCAAGTCAAGATTTGCACATAACAAAATCCTCCCATTCTTTTTCAAATAACAGCTGATAGCCAGATACTTCCATTTACTTTGTTGGACACTAGGCCCTCCGGTGCCCCTCTTGGGACAGTTTAATTTATCTATCACACAAAAGCAGACCTGACACAGGAACGTCATTCTTAGGACACAAGATGAAATCCAATTGATTTGAAGATCTAACAGATCTTCACTGTTAATTTCACCTTGGCTTTCATTACAGCCTTACCTCTATTTCCCTGAATACTAAGCTCTGCCATATGAGTCTTTCAAATACTTGAAAACAACTTTTAAGCTTACTTGGGCCTTCTTCTAAGCTAACTATCCCAGATTCTTTTAACTAGTCCTCAAAGCCTTTGACCATTATAGCCATCCAGCTTATTAATCAACATGACATCCAGAACTGAACACAATATACTGGATGTGGAATTTGTGGGAATATGATAGATATTATATTATGATGGATAGATAATATCCCTCTTTCCAATTCCTACCTTGTTCAGGATGCTATTCAGCTCTTAATTCTAGCCAAGATTACATTACCTTTTTTTGGTTGCCATAGAACATGATCAGGTTATGTTGAGCTTAAAGTCCACTAAAATTCTCCAAACTGCTAACTAACAATATTTTACTCATCAGGTACTGAAATTAACCCCTAATTTATCCAAAAGTTATAATATATTGCTATATTTTTCCATCTCGATTTTGCCATGTAGTGTATTAACTATCCTAATTTCATGTTACCTCCAAATTTAATGTACTGTCTATTCCTTTATTCAAGTTATTGAGAAAAAATGTTGTTAAAGATCACAGGATTAAAGACCTCTGGGATTGGGTCCTTGCCAAAGGATCAGATCTTCTACTAAAGACCTACTCTAAACTTGACATCGATCCATTGATGAACTAAGTCTAGTTATCCATTCCTATGTCTATTTATCTGTGCTGTCATCTAGACTGTATCGTTCCTTCTTTTTCACAACATAATGTGGCAGACTTTGTCAAATGTCTTGCTGAAATATAGGCCAACTACCACATTATCCTTATTTACCAGCCTAGCTAACCTGTCAGAAAAAGGAGTTATTTATCTCCCGTATTCCTCCCAACAGTTCTGAAAGGGAGGGAAGGTTTAGGTTTTTCAGGAGACTAGTAACTTCACAAAGCTAGAAAATATCAGAAACAGGATTTAAAATTAGGCCTTTTGGTCTGCCTCCAGGATGCTCATTCTGCCATGGAATAGCACATTGAATGGAAGATATTGGCAGGCCATGTGATTTTTTTATACCTTTGGCAGGTTGACTTAATGACCCAAAGGAGGCAATTGAATAGAAATTTAAGGCTAGATTAATTTAAGGACATAAGAAGTACAAGGGGAATTTATCTTAGCAGGGAAAGAGAGTGGGTGACTTTTCCAACATCAGATTTCTGCTTTGCTGATAGGGTACTTTCCTTTCCCCTTTTGTGAGGCTGGCAAATTTCAGGCCCCATTAAGTTATTTACTCAGTCAGATTATGCAAACTCAAGGTTGTGTCCAGGTGACACGTGTGCAAATCATTTTGATACAACAGATCCAGTGCAAAATAGTGCCAGCTCTTCTTAGGAAGTAAAAAATGGTAGCCCTGTGGTGTACTTAAGCATGCATGATTAAGCCCTGTGACCTTTGCAGGAAGTAATAACCTATTTAGGAACTGGAAGCTGCTTGTAAATTTTGAAGCAACTTTTCAATTTCAATCAAGGAAAGGTTCTACATATTATCATAGTTATCCACATTTGCCTCTGATCTCTCTTACAGACTGTGAGTTCTATGACTACAGTGAGTTCTTATCTAATCCAGTGCCTCACACAAAGTCTTAAACACTAGAGACTTAATGAATGTAGGTTGAATGGGTGGAAGGAAGATAATCAAGCTGTAAGGCAGTTAAGGCCTTTGCGTGATTTTGGATTTTGCCATATGGTTTATTGACTTAATAAATCTTCTAAATAGCATCTATACCTTTCTCATCATAGTTTAATGAGATTCAGAGGAATCTTTGACTTCTAAATATTAATCAATTAAGAACAAGTGTTCTTAACCTTTTTGTTTGTTTGTTTCATAGGCCCTTTGTCAATCTGGTGAAACTTATGAGCACCTTCTCATGATATTTTTAATGCATCTATATTTACATATATATGTATGTATATACATGCATGTTTATGTGTACAGATATATACATACACATGTACATATATACATCCACATATATACACGTGCGAAAGAAAAGTTATATTGAAATGTGGTTATCAAAATATTAAAGAAATAAATTCACAGACCCTAGGTTAAGAGCTCCCGAAGTAGACTTAAACATTGATAATTGCTAATAGTAAAAAAAAAAAAGGCCATGATGATGCTTCAATTCTAAAAGCATTTACTAAGTGCCCATTCTAGGAAGGACTCGGGAATGAGCCCCTAGTGAATTCATTATATCCCTAGAATCCTGCCTTCAAGGAGTTCACATTCTATTGGGGGAATATGATATTTACAAAGAAAGTAAAAATGAGAAAATCTGAAGAAGATGAGAGTGCTAATGAGGAAGGGAATCTTGAAAAGCTTCCTATGTAGGGAGGAAGGGTGGCACCTGAGCTGAGCCTTGCAGAAAGCTGATGATGCTAAAACCATAGCATATCTCCTGAATGTGGAGTAGCCTGTGCAAAGGAAGGTGAAAGGCTGATTTTGGAGTATTGGTTTGGAGTAATTAAGTTATAGTATTAAGTATTAACTTGGAGGCAGAGGCTCCTCTTAACCCAGGTAAAGGCTAAGTACTCAGTTCTGGACTGCAGGAGTCTCAGGGATCAGGGGTAGAGTGCACCAGCTTATCTCTAACACCATTTCTAAGTCAATGATTCTATGATTCAAATGAGTGGCACTTAAATTGCTCAGAGTTCTCCCCACCAGAAATCTATGGTAAAATGTGATCTCAGCTAGCTGCATGTGCTGATTATAGATGGGAAGTTTCAGAGGTCAATATCTTTGGCACCTTTTCCAAACATCAGTTAATCTGTGCTACCTACCTTTGAAGTAGGTCAGGTCAGCACTGTTTTTTCATTACAGAACAGTGTAAAGGAAAGACTAAGAAAACATTCTTGAAGTATTATTTCTCCCTCTCCTGTCTCCCACATCTGCCAAAGGAGAAATGATTTACTAGCCAGTAGAGCTAAGTGAGTAATAGTAATTACCCCTTATATTTGCATAATAAGAATTAGAAAATCATCATCATCATTATATCACTTTATATGGTGCTTTACAGCTTTTAGGGCACTTTTGGAGGCAATGTGATTTTGGAAGGAGAAATGGATATCCTGTCATAAGACCTGTGTTTATACCTCATTTGCACTGTTTATTATCTGTAGGTTTCTATTTTGCCACCTCTAAAATCTGGGCACTACACAAGATAGGCTCTAAGGACCCTACCAGCTTGAAAAGCTATTATTTTTTAAAAAATCCATTATCTTATTGGAAGCTTACAATAGGTCTGCAGTAAGTAGGGCAGAAATTATTGTCCCCGTTTTTGTCCTCATTTTCTGGTAACTGAGGCACTGCTAATTGGTAGATAGAGTCTTACATTGCCTAAAATTCCCAGAAGGAGTCTTTCCTTTGAGTGTTGGGCATCTGTAGGAATTTTAACATACATTAGTGGAGAACAGTAACCAGGAAGGTGACAGAGGAGGTAAATTGTGATGAGATACAGATAATGAATGAATGAATAAATGAATGAAAATGTACTTAATAAGTATTTACTATGTACAAAACTATGCACGAAACACCGAAGATATAAAACGAAAGCAAGACAGTCCCTGCTCTGAGGAAGCTCACATCCTAATCAGACATCTAATACGACATCTATGAATTTGTTTAGAAAATATTTTGATAACTGTATTTCAATATAATTGATTTCTTTTGAAATTCTCCATATTTTGTTTTATCCATTTAAAAATGTGATTCTGAGAAGGGTTCAAGACAACATAAGGTTAAGAACCTCTATAAAATGGGGTAAGGCAGTACATATTGGGAGCTTCCGTTGAAAATCCAAGAGAAAGAAATGATTATTGCATAAAGAGTAGAAGTAAAGGATATGGTAAAGGATCTTCTTCACTGCCATTCCCATTGATATAATCTCTATTTGTTGAACCATTTGATGGTGCTTTCCTTGATTTTGGTGGGAAGACTTTCTTCTCTGTGTCTTCAGTAGGTATGGCTATTGAAGAGGTGGGGACTGCAGCACTGACTGGCAAAGACAGTTGCCAGGTCATAATTTCCCCAAGGGCTGTTTCCCTGGACAATGGCTTTGGGGAGCTGGACTGAAAGCAATTCTGGTGGTCTGGAGGGTGCTGCTAGTCTTGGGGCTCTTGAGCACAGCGTCTTGGGCTGTCTCCACTTGGTTATGAGAAGGGATGGCCATGGTTTGCCCTACCACCCTTTGTCTCTCAAGAGGCAAGTAGTTGGCACAATGAATAGAACTGGACCTGGACTCAAGCAGACCTGAGTTCAAATCTTGCTTTGGATACTTACTAGCTGTGTGACGCTGGACAAGTCACTTAACCACTGTCTCCCTTAGTTTCCTTGATTGTTAAATAAGGACAACAATACCACTTATTTCCCAGAGTTGTTGTGAGTATCAAATGAGACAATATTTGTAAAATACTTAGCAAAATGCATGCCAGATATTAGGCACTATATAAAAGCTATCTATCTATCTATCTATCTATCTATCTATCTATCTATCTATCTGTCTATCTATCATCATCACCATCAGGATGCCTTGCTGCTCATGAAAAGCTAGGGGGTACAGAAGTCACTTGAAAAGGAATGACTCTTTTCTTAGTACGAGTGGAAAGTTTTTGTGTGTATGTGTGTGTACATGTGTGTGCATGCATGCACATGCACTTGGGATTGGAATATTATTCAACTGAAGGTGAAATCATCAAAACCCTTTGGCAGAAGAGAAACTAAGGCAAATGTCTCATTGCTGAGGAGGTAAGCATAGTAGGTAGAGGCAATAGCTGGGCTTGAGCTGTTGTGAAATGTTAGTAGGTCCTAGCTGATATCCATCACTCCTCTGTCACTGCTTTGAGTGGAAAGGTGAACCCTGGGTGTTTTCACAGACTGGAATCTCAACTTTGTTGGGAGGTGCAAGAGGGGCAAGCACCTTGAAATCAGAAAAGAAAGTTGGTCCTGATCCTTGGAGATGGAAAGGGAGGTGGGAACCACAGCTTCCAGGATGCTTTGAAACTAAAAATTTAAAGCAGCCTCATAAGCTAAGCATAGGTTTGGCTGAGATAGTTGGAAATGCCAGAGCTGAACTTCCTCCAAAAGAAGAACCAGGATTTTAGCTTCCCTGAGGTGATTTTTGGGGGACAATAGATTAAACAAACAAGTTTCACCACCATGACACTTCAAATCAGAAAACTTGGTTTATCTCAAACAATAAAAACCTGTGTAACCTTGAAAAACAATTTTCTGAGTCTCCTCTTCCTGAGTATCCTCTTCAATAAATTGAAAATAAAGTCTGCCTCAAAAGATGATCATGGTGCTCTTTTATAGCAATTAAAGTCTAAAGGACTAAAAATACTAATTGAGTTAGACATAAGCTTACATAAGTAAAACATAAAACCTAAAAACTCGGGAGCTAACTTAGAAGTAGTTTACTCTAACCCCATCATTTTCTAATTATTTTTTTCAATCAGCAAGACTGTTTCCTCTCCTTTTCATTTCTCTAAAAGTAAAAAAAAATGGAAAAGCCCTTGTAACAGATATGTACAGTTAAGTAAAGCAAATACCCACATCGGCCATATCCAACAAAATACATCTCATTCTGTCTTGAATCCATTACTCTATGATGAGAAGTGTCTAGCATGCTTCATCATCCATCCTCTAGAATCATGGTTGGCCATTTCATTGACCAGAGTTCTCAGGTTTTTCAAAGTTGTTATTTTTAATTATGTTCTTATTTTATAAATTGTTCTTCTGGTTGTGCTTGCTTCATTTTACATTAGTTCATGTAAGTATTCCTAGGTTCATCAACTATTTCATTATATTTATAAAATATTTCATTATATTCACATACCATAATTCGTTACCCATTCCCAAGGTATGGGCACTGTTAGTTTCCAATGTTTTACTATTTTAAAAAGCTGCTACATTTTTTACATATATGAGTCATTTCTCTCTTTGGTCTCTTTGGTGATATAGATCTAAATGTGGTATCATTGGATCAAAGAGTATGCAGTTTTATAACTCTGGGGACATAGTTCCAAATTGTTTTTCCAGAATATCAGTTCAGAGCTCCAACAACAGCAAATTGGTGTGCCTGTTTTCCCACTGCCCCTCTAACATTTCTCATTGTCACCAATCTGACAGATGTGAGGTGAAACTTAAGAGTTTCCACAATTGAGAGGGTGGAGCCAAGATGGTGCTGTGAAAGGAAGGAGCTACCAGAGCTGTCTCACAAATTCTGTCAGATACATCCAAAAAGGTGAATCTGAGCAGATCTGAGAGAGTTAGAAGCCACTAGTAGACTGAGAGGGGTAGGAGCTCTGGACATGCAGAACGGCAGCAGACCAAATCAACTGGGAACAGCAGAGGAATCCAGCCAGTGTGCAAGTCTGGGAGAGTGCTCAGCAGTGAAATGCCACTGGAGCAGGAACAGGCCCAGGGCAGAAGTACTGGCTATGGCCACGATTGAACCCCAGGCCTCTCAGCCCAGGACGGGAGGCTGTCGGAGTGTGGAGCCTGCAACTGCAGCAGCAGCTAGCCTGGAGGCCTCCAACCCACAGTCTAAAGGTTTGAAATTCTCCTTCTTGAACTTCTGGGAGCCATGATGTGCAGGTAAAATGGCTCATATTCCTCCCTTGAATAAACCCAGAGAACAATACCTCAGGAGAAACAGAGGAGCCAGAAGAGGGGCTTCAGTAGGGAGAGAAATGGGGGAGAGGGCCCTTCCTGTGGTGGAGGAAGGAGACTAGTGCAAGAAGAGAGGTGTGCCAGCAGCAGTCACCTCAGCAGAACAACAAGAGTAACTGAGCCCCAGGGGGTGGAGCTAACAAGCGACAATGCCAGGAAGCCAGACTGTGCTTTGTACAGCCAGGTGAAGTGGCAAACACCAGCACAGACAAGAGCTGAGACCA
>JAQQSZ010008762.1:0-12950 GCA_028646595.1 Phalanger gymnotis
TCTCATAAAGTCACTAGATTCCACTTGCTCTAATCTCATTTTTAAGGTAGCATTTTCTTCAGTAGTCTTTTGGACCTCCTTTTCCCTTTGGCTAATTCTGCCTTTCAAGGCATTCTTCTCCTCATTGGCTTTTTGTAGCTCTTTTGCCATTTGAATTAGTCTATTTTTAAGGTGTTATTTTCTTCAGTATTTTTTGGGTCTCCTTTAGCAAGTAATTGACTTGTTTTTCATGGTTTTCTCTCATCATTCTCATTTCTCTTCCCAATTTTTCCTCTACTTCTCTAACTTGCTTTTCCAAATCTATTTTGAGCTCTTCCATGGCCTGCAACCAGTTCATGTTTTTCTTGGAGGCTTTTGATGTAGGCTCTTTGACTTCGTTGACTTCTTCTGGCTGTATGTTTTGTTCTTCTTTGTCACCAAAGAGAGATTTCAAAGTTTGAGTCTGAATCTGAGTGTGTTTTCACTCCCTGGCCATGTTCCCAGGTAACTTACTTGACCCTTGAGTTTTCTGTTGTAGTATGACTGCTTGTAGAGTAGAGAGTACTTTGTTCCAAGCTTGAGGGTCTGTGCTGTTGTTTTCAGAGGTATTTCTCACAGCAAACTCTGCCACACCAGAGCTCCTCCTTCCCCAAGAACCACCACCCCTAACCTGACTCAGATGTTAAGCAGGCTCTACACTCCTGCTCTGATCTGCCACTTAATTCCTCCCACCAGGTGGGCCTGGGGCCAGAAGCAACTGCAGCTGTAGTGCTGTAGCTGCATCACCTCCACTGCCTCTGGAGTGGTGGCTGAACTGCACACTCCTTTCACTCTTTCCCCTGCAGCTTTTCCCACTAACCTTCTCTGTTGTCTTTGGTATTTGTGGGTTGAGAAGTCTGGCAACTGGCACAGGTCACTGATTCAGGGCACTAGGGCCTGTTCCACCTGGCTCCCAGTCTGGTTGGTATAGGCACAGCCCACACTGAGCTCTGCTCCCCTCTGCTCCCAGCTCTGGGCAATAGACCTTACCCTGTGACCATCCACGCCGTCCTCGGCTAGACCCTGGCTTCCCTCTGCTATTTTGTGGGTTCTGCACTTCTAGAATTTGTTCAGAGCCATTTTTATAGGTATTTGGAAAGACCTGGGTGGGAGCTCAAGCAAGTCCCTGCTTTCTAACAGCTATCTTGGCTCTGCCTCCCAAATTAAAAATAAAATTTAACAAACTATGAAAATATTTTAATTTTTTGTTTGTTTTTGAGAGAGGACAGTGATTTGGAAAGATTTACAATTGAATTTCTTTAATGTTTAAAAAAGTTAATGACTGTGGTACATAAATTATCCTTGAAATTGAGAAAGAAACCTGCCATCTTTCTTTGATGAGAAAAATACAGTCTACTAAGCAGAGAAAGCAAAGAACAAAAACTATAGACCAATGTTAGTGAACATTGATACAAAAATGTTATATAATGTCCTTGCCAAAAGACTGAAGTAATATGTGTTTAAAAAGTATAACCAAGTTGCATTTATATTAAGAGTGCAATTGTGATTTCCCAGTAGGGGCATCACTAATACAATAAATTATATTAAATCAAAATGCCCTAAGAGTTCTGATTATATCAACAGGTGCAGAAAAATGTCACAAACACAATATACCTGTTATATATGCTAAAACCCCTTCAAAAAGTATAGGATAGAATGGTCATTCATAATATGACAAAGAATAAAGCACAAAGTTACATTTTTCATTGAGAAAACTTAAACTTTTTCTAATACATCCAGGAATAAAGCAAAGATCTCTCCCCTCCCTTAATGTTACTTGACACAATGGCAGAAATGCTAATGATAAAGAAAAGAGAAAGAAAAGAATAAACTGCATGTAAACTATGAAAAAACAGCTTGACTAGTACAGCTCCAGGTCCTCCAAGAGGTGTATATCCTAAGTATAATAAACCCAGAGATTGACATTATGTATCACCCCCACTCCCATTCCCTTACTGGATATGTATGATTAGAATAAAGTTCTCTATGCCATAATCTCATTTCTCACTAATCAGGAAATTTAGAAAAAAATCTTCATTTATTTGGTCCCAACCATACTACTATCTTTATTATATTAGGAAAGAATTGAGATTTGAAATTAGAAGGAATTGATAGAATTAAGATTTATTTAAAGGAGAGAGAGAGAGAGAAGGGGGGGGGAAGATGGGGACAGAGGGAGGAAAGAGACACAGAGAGAGAGAGGAAAGAGAGAGACACAGAAAGAGAGACACAGAGACAGAGTATCATCATTTAAAGTGTATTGTTGTGTCCCAACCATGAGCAATAAATATCTCTCTGATTATTTAAGCTATTTATTTTTTTAATTAATTCATTCATTTTTAGTCTTCAACATTCACTTCCATAAGATTTTGAGTTTTAAATTTTCTCCTCTTCCCTCCTCTCCCCTCTCCCCAAGATGGTGTGCAATCTGATATAGGCTCTCTATATACATTCAAAACCTGTTTCTTTAAAGAGCATTTCACAACTATATTTACGTAAATTAATCCCAGTTATTTTATGCATATTGTAGTAATTTTGAATGGGATTAAATTTTCTGTTATTTCCTTCTTGATTTTGTTATTGCTGTACAGAAATGTGATTGTTTCTGGGTATATATTATCTATCCTACTATATTGCTAATGTTATTCATTGTCCCAATTTTTCTCTGATAACTAGATGGGGAGTAGTGGTAAAATAAGCAATGATATCATCCAAAAAAGATGATCTTATGTTTTTTTGGGGGGTCCCAGGTACATGCATGAGGGTTTAAATGAAGATCATTAGAGCCATAAAGTGACAGTAGTTAACAAAACTTTAAAAAAAAACATTCAAAATCAAAAAACCATGTTAAGAATAGAAATTGTTAATTTGGAAAAAAATGTTTGAATCAAATATCACTGACAAGGAATAGCAGTAAGGCAAGATTCACGACCTCTAAAACAACCGTGGACATGCCTGAATGGTTTGGAAGCATTAAGTATAAGAAATTCTCTAGATAGAAGGCAGAGGAAGTATAGCATTTATTTAGACATGAGAAAATCCAATCCCGGGACCAATAGTTCCAATTACATTTAGTAGCAATTACATTCCAAAACCAGTAAGCTCACTTCAATGTAGAAACAAGGAAATTATAACAAAGTATTATAGCAAGAAGCCAAGCCATACTGTAACTCCTCTCTGATGCTAGGGCCCTCCTGTAAAAAGTCACTCATGCATCCTAACTGTTGGCTTAGCACTCTCCCTGCAGCTCTGTTTACTCCGAGTTCCTTTATCTCCCCAACTCTCTCTTGTTCAACACCCTCTGCTCTGCAGTCTCACTCTATGCTGGCTCTCCCTTTGTGTCTGCTGCCTCAGTGTCTTCCTGATGTCTACTTCTGAAACTTGCCACTCTCTGCTCTGCTGCTCCCAGTTCTAGGTTCTCTTTTTATACAGTCCTAGTCATCATCTGATTGACTAGAACTCAGTGCACATACCATTGGCTCTGGCTCAGCAACTCCCCTTGGGGCCCTGAGGGAGTCACACCTCTCACAAATTAGCAAACTAGTTTTCTAACTAGCCTGGGGCTTCACAGCTAGTTAGTAAAAGGTTGTGGGCCTGTCTCTAATCAGGCCTCCCTTTGTTGGCCCCGCTGGAAGCCTATTCAATGGGTGGGAAAGATCTTTCACTTATTAATTGGCTTTACATTCTGCTATAAAACGCTATGGTTAACACAAATGACGAATGCTAAAACTATTTAAAATGGATGTGATAAAAAGATGTGAACAAATAATTCACAAAAGAAACATTAAAACAACCACATGAATGTTCTAAATCATTATAAATAAAAATGATTTCATATCTAGCAAAATGGCAGACCTCAAAGATAGAAATTTGAAAAGCTGCAGAAGTGCAAGCCCGCTAATACATTGTTGCTATATTATTACCTATGAAAATTCACTCGACATCTTTTCTTTGGAGGGGGAAGGCAGGGCAATTGGAGGTAAGTGACTTGCCCAAGGTCATATAGCTACTAAGTGTGTCAAGTGTCTGAGACCAGATTTGAACTTAGGTTCTCCTGACTCCAGGGCCGGTACTCTACTCACTGTACCACCTACCTGCCCCAGAAATCTTTCAAGTTGATATTGAAACAAACATAATTTATCACAAGGTAGGGCTAATCAACCATTTCTGAACCTATCTAAGTATAACCTATCCTAAATCTCCCAAATCCCTACCTCTACCCAATGATAGCTTGAGTTGTGTCATATGAACTGAAAAAATGTAGGTAAATTAAATTGATATCATTCTCTTCATGAACCAATCTAGCATCCCAATCCACAAATGCACTAAGGATCATCTGGCATGGACTGTTCTTGATCTTGATGAAGCCATAAGGGTATTTCTGATCATTGCTTCTTTTTCTAGATGTTCCTTAACTACTCTTTAGTATTTCCTTCTAGATTTATTTTTTGTAATGTAATTTTGCCAGCGGCATACCAGCTACTGATAATTTGTGCTTTTACCTCCTGAAAGTTAATGAGTAACAAAAATTTATTAACACAATTGCAGGGGAGGAGGGACAATCCAAAAATCCAGGAACAGGTTACTGCTTAGGCTATGCCAATAGTAACATTTTTCTTTGGCATGGTAATGTTTCTATTAAAAAATTAGATGAAGAGACTAAAAGAAAAGGAAGGTAAACATATGTTTTTCAAAATGATCTGTTTATTTCTCCTTTTCATAAGTAATTGGGAGTGGTCTACAATTCATTGATTCCTTTGCTTTGAATTCACCCAATATTTGGGAAGGTCCTCAATTCCGGATATCATTTCACATTAACCATAGCTTTATATGATATATGGAAACACCCACATACACAAAATAGCAAGTTGGCCTTGGAACATCACTTGCTTGAATTATGCATTGCTATTAGTGAATCAATATTGAATTAATTTGTTTGTGAAGCACACAGGGTGTGATATTTTTACCTGAACTATCTGTAATATAGAGGGTATAGAGATGACCACAAAGGCACTTGGTAACCCTGCTCAACCTTATTTTGGCTAGATAACAGTGTTTATTTTCATATTCTGTTATTGAGATATCACTGTTGCTGGCTTTTTTACAGCAAGGTTTTCCAGTTTCAGAGTTTCAACAAGGTAATTTGTAGAAGGACTGTGGCATTGTGGAAAACAGCACTGCACTTAGACTCTGGACTCTTGGGTTCTAATTCAGACCCAGAAATATAATAACTGTGTGACCATGGATGAGATTCACTAATTGCATACCTTCATTTTCTTGAACCGTAAAGTGGAGGTGTGTGTTAACAATATTTCTACTGCTTGGCTAAAATTTTTGTTGTGAGGAATACACTATTAAAACATGAACTGACCATCCTAGATTCAGTTATTCTGAGCTCTTCCTCAAGCAGATTCAGCATCTTATTTAATAAGGCTATTTCATCTCTTTGTTTTTAAGCACACCATCTCCTTTGTATAATTCAATCCTGAGATTTAGCCACAAACAAAGAAATAATTTAATAGTCATTTGCAAGACAAACAAGAGAACAAATATAAAGAAATTAAGGAGTAAATAGCAATGTAATGCTATAAATATATCCTAAATTAACTTACCCAAGAGCTAGATTTATTTAAACACTGTTTAAATGCACATGGATCCTCACTAAATACTTGTTGATTTGGCTTGAAGGGAATTGTTTTAAAACAGAAGCAAAAGCAAAAGCTCCAAAACCCAAATGAAATTAGGAACTAGAAGTTTCCAAAGGGTGCTTTTGGCCTGGGGCTTTTGCACTGTGTGTCTAGGAGAGGGAAGTTTGACATCTATTAATGTCTCCTTAAGCCACTTGTACCTTAACCTTTCCAACTAGCAAGGCTCCTCTCTGTTTCAGGTGGAGTTGGAACTTAGCTATAGGTATTGTTATTTTTGGAGTAATGAAGTAATTACCCAGCCTATTTTACTAATCAATGAGATAAGAATCCCTGCAGCCCTACTTAGGGCACACAGTTAAAGGCATGCCTTGTTATCTGAATTGGAGAAAAAAATATTTCAAATTGGGCATGGATCACTTTTTAAAAAGTTGTTTACATCCACTCCACTACCTTCTCATTCTAAAATAACCAAAATTATCTAATGCCATCTCTTAATATTTTCCTTTGGAAAAGAAGAACATAGGTGAAATGGAGGGAACCTTTTTTTTTGTTCTCCAGTATCAACAGAATTTTCCTAGGTTAAGCCCTAAAAGTGGACAATCTAGAAACCCCCAGCCCTAAATATGGAAATTTTAAGAGCTCCTCTCAGTCATTGGGTCCTCTGAATCTTTAGAGAGAAGTCTCAGACTGCAAGTTCAGCATCTGGACTATGTCCAGGAAGAAGGCAAAGGATATTTAAATTAACTTCTTTGAGCTTCTATAATGATTTATAGACAGTTCAATTCAGAATGTGAGAATGCAGGAGTTAGTGCTCATTTTAATCAAAATAGTTAGCTTATTCATGACCAACCAATAGATGCCTAAGGATTTAATGGTGGCCTGCTGAATTAGGTCTGTCAGGGCCTTAGGCACTTAGGCCTAGGCTTGCCCAGTTTCCCAGGGCACTCACCACATATGTGCTAGTAATAGTCACCTTTTGTTGTTGTTGAGTTTTCTCATTTCAGTGTGCCTTTTCATGACTTCATTTAGGGTTTTCTTGACAAAGATAATAGAGTGGTTTGGCATTTTCTTCTCCAGCTCATTTAACAGACAAGGAATTGAGGCAAACAGTGTAAAGTCAGTTGCCCAAGGCCATATAGCTTCTAAGTGTCAGAGAAAGGATTTGAATTCAGATCCTCTTGCCTTCAGGGCCAGTGCTCTATCCACTTTAGCCACCTAGCTTCCCTAATGATCACCTAGCTATTTTCATAGAAATGTCTGTCTCTGTGAGTTTTAAGCTTTGCCAACAGTATGTCTTGCTAGAACTCCCCCATTTGTCCTGGCAGGACCATGAGCAGTATCTCCAAGATGGATAAGCCTCAGCTACACTCTGATGAAGGGGGACATGCTGGATTTGGAGTGGAAAGAATCATGTTCAAATCCTGGCTATGCCACTTAATCTTAGATGACTTTGGAGAAGCTATTGAGCCTCTCTAGATCCGTTTCCTCAGCTGCAAAATGACCTCGAAAGTTCTATCCAGCTATATAGGTCGAGGATGCCTGCTCATTCACATCACTGCAGAGGCTCTCAGAGTCAGCTGATCAATCCAGTTCCTATATCTTGACACCGTATACTATTACAGTTAGGTTTTCAGAAGGCCTGTACTGAGACTTCTCCAGTTTTCTCCTCTCTCATGACATATTATTTCAACTAGTCACTTGATTACTTAATAATATTGCTTAACGTAACTTAATATCAATAACGTGTGTTTTTATAGTCTGGGAGGAAGGTGTTGTGGGTATTAAAATGGATAAGGAAACAGAATGATAACACAATAGCACACAGAATAAATAGGATGCACATTCAGTTTTCTTTTAGTTATACCACTGTAGTGGCAAGCAAAAAGGGACTTTCCACTGTTCTTTGTTTGAATGGTGCAGGTAGAGTGGGATCTTTTACCTTGGGGTGTTTCTCAGCACAAAGACAATCGAGAGTCATTGAATTGTATATGGTGTGGTGCTGGTGGTTGGAGCTTTCCCACACTGATTTCTCACACTCTAAATGGTGGGCCTCAAGTGCCCCAGGGTCCTGAGAGAGGCACATAAGATCCGAGGTTGGCATTTGACTTTTGGGGGTACACTCATTGAAAGTATATGGGTGACGAGATTCTGGGCAAGCCATTGAAGTACCGCCCCCCCAGCTTTGTAACCCAGACAGAGAGATGTTGGTACTTCTCTGGTAACTATGAATTGTGATGTGAATCAGACAAGGTCTGTCTATTGATGTTTGTAATTTCTGTTTGTATGTGCCCTGAAGTTCAGGCGGCTGATCTTTTGACCCTGAACTAAGTGAATGGTATATGTATGTTTAATTAAACTGAGATTGTTAACCACTTAAAGTTGTTTTCCTTAGAAAAGCATATCAAAGGACCTATGCTAGCAACCTTCTTGTTCTTGGCCTTGCATCAGTCTTTCAGCCCCACAATAGCTGCTAGCCACATTGTTGCTACAACCTTATAGCCTGGGCTTCCACTTTCACAAATTTTCTCATGCCTCTACCTTCTATCCAATCCCATTGGAACTGCTGGAGTTCAAACATTTATCTCTTCTTTATAATTACAGTAGTCCCTAGTTAGTGTTTTTTACTATGTTACATCTTCTCTCTAACTGATGCTTCACAGGAATCTAGTTGACAGAGTGGATGGAGAAGAGGCATTTAGATTCTGGAAGATGCAAGTTTAAATCCAGACTAAGTCACTAGCTGTGTGATGCTGTGCAAGCCACTTAAACTGTCTTGGCCTCATTTTCCTCAGATATAAAACGGAGATGATTATAATATCACCCACATGTAACAACAATGTTACTAGCAGCTGTTGTGGGGGTGAAAGACCAACAACAAGAACACATATAAGGGCTGCTAGCATAGGTCCCTTGATCTGTTTTTCTGAGGAAAACAACTTTAAGGTTTAACAATCTCACTTTAATCAAACATACGTATGTCATTCACTAAGTTTAGGGGGAAAAGCCAGCACCCTGAACTTCAGAGCAAATATAAACAGAAATTTCAAACAGAAAATATCAACAGACCAAATAACACAGACCAGTAAGTAGACTTCTAGTTTTCTGTCCAACATCTCAGTCACCAGGGAAGCACCAACATCTGGATTTTTTCAAAGCCGAGAGTCCCCAGAGGCAACCCTGAGTCTGGTCTGGTCAAATCACACAACACTCTTCCAGTGAGTGAGGGCCCCAAACAAAACACTAATCTCTGAGTTTATATATCCTTCTTAGGTCCAGAAGGCTTCATACCTAATCAGCAAAAAGATGTGGGCCCGGGGCTTCACATCTAGCAAGACTTAATCAAAGTCACTCGATTACTTTAGCATTCTAAAAGAGAAAATAGTAAATAAAGTCCCACCTTAATTACTATAACACCACCTCAAAGAGTGGTTTAAAAATCAAATGAGAAAATAAAGACTATAAAAATTAGTTATAGTAATAGTATCAGCAGTAATGATGATGATGATGATTCTGCCTCAGTAACCTTTTAATGAGAGTCAGTAATGTTGTATAGGGATACTTAAACTTTTTTCCCTTTTTTTATTAATCCTTTAGGCAATTTGCTGAAGCTTATGAAATGTTTCTTAGAATAATGTTTTTAATACACGAAATAAAATGCACTGAATTATAAAGGAAATGAACTTTAACAAAACACATTTATGTATGTGTATATTCACATATAAACGAATCATATAAATCATATCACCTAAATATATGATATAAGTATATTTATATATGATTAATATGGTATATGTATGTACACATAAATAAAACTGTATCTCAATATAATTCTTTTCCTTTATAATTCAATGTATTTTATGCATTTAAAACTATGTGTATACATACATATACATATATATGTATATATGCTTTTTATGTGTTCCAGGCATTGTACCAGACGCTTAGGTCAAAATGACAAGAATTAAACAGTGCTTGCTAATAAAGAATTTGTAATCTAGCTGAGAGAGACAATATGTACGTATACTGATAGATAGAAAAAAAACAGATAAAAGGATAATTAGAGCTTTTGCCCTAGTAGAGAGAGGCATTAGGAAATACTTCATATAGCAAGTGGAACTGAGATTTGAAGTAAACTAAGAATTCTAAGAATTGGTAGTGGGGAGGAGAGCGCTCTGGGCATGAGTAAATGCAAGTGGAGGCTGGGAGGCTGAAACATAGTGGTATGGATAACTGTAGTGAGAAGGCCAATTTTGGAAACCTAGAGAGGAAATGAATGTGTCATAAGGCTGGGGAGGTAGGTTGGGGCCACTTTGTGCAGGGTTTTAGATAGCAAATAGGAAAGTTTATATTTAATCCAAGCAGTAACTGGAAGCAAAAGGATTTTACTCAATACAAATTCACATAAATAGTTAGTTGCAAATCTGGGATTCATACTCAGCTCATATGATCCGAATTCAAAACTCTTTCCACTGCCCTACCCTGGGTTGTAATGCTTGTGATTACTGCAGAATAGTTATAATTATACTGACATATTTCAATAAGACTTTAATGCTTAAGAAGGACTCTTCTTCCACACCTGTGGAGAATATAGTGAAAACATTATTATCACTTTTTTCGTATGAAAATGAAGTTCAGAAAACTTAGATGAGTTGGCTGCCATCATACTTAGCAAATCAGGAGAGCCTGGACTTGAACCTTTGCATTTTGATTGTGAATCACATGGCTTTCCCACCATTCCATGCTTGTTCCTTTTGTGGAGCCCCAGTAGTTGATATAGGTTATTTGAGACAGACTGGCCTATTTGAGTGGCTTTGTATTAGTGCACCATTGGAAGCTTAATGGTAATATCTTGTTAAACTGATTTGAATTACATTGTTTTAAACTCTAGGCCAAAGAAAAAGCTTTGTTCATTGATTTTTGTCAGTGGCAGAACCCCACAGACAATACTGACTTTTGTTTAACAATAGGCATGAATTAAACAGGGAAACCAGCCAATCATGGCAGAATAACCAGCAGTATATCATACCACCTAATCAGGACACATCTATGTCTGAAATTGGGTACATGTAGTCTAACAATTTGGTCAACGTATTTGGGAAATGCAGGACCTGACACAGAAGCAATGATCTCAGGATTTGTTGATCCATGTTATAATAACTTCTCTGCTCACCAAAAGTACATATTTTCAAACTATTATCTTTCCTATAATATTTCTCAATGGCTAGAACAGGGGTGGGGAACTTGTGACCTCGAGGCCACATGAGGCCCTCTAGGTCATCAAGTGTAGCCCTTTGACTGAATCCAAACTTCACAGCACAAATTCTTTTATTAAGGGCCACATTTGAGGACCTAGAGGACCACATGTGACCTTGAGGCCACAGCTTCCCTACTCCTGTATGGATGTAGAGTATTGGACTTGATGGTGACGGCTAGGTGGTACAGTGTAGAAAGCACCAGGCTTAAAATTAGAAGATCTGAGTTCAAATCCTGTGTCAGATTGTTGACAATCCTGTGACTGTCAGCAAGTCACTTCAATTATCTTAGATTCAACTTCCTCATCTGAAAAATGGAGATAATAGAACTTAATTCATAAACTTACTGAGACCCAAATGAGAAATCAGATATAGCACTTTCAAAATCTTAAAGAGCTATATAAATCCTAGCAATTATTACTGATGACAGGAAAACCTTGGTTCAAAATCCACCTCTCATATTTACTAGTTGTATGACCGTTGACTTACTCTCTTTGCCCCAGTTTCCTCATATGTGAAATGGACATTATAGTACCTGTGCTATTTATCTCACAGGATTGTTATGAGTCTCAGATGAAATAATGTATATAAAGTGCTTGGCAAAATGTAAAATGTAAAAAACTCTATAAATGTCATCATCATTATTCCCCTTGGCATTTAATGAGCAGGGTGAATTGATATTTCACATTCAACTATGTGATTAATGGTGCTTGGAGTACAGAGAGAATTGTCTGAGCTTGATGTGCACTTGATGGTACTGTCAAGGTGATGGCAGTACCCTTCCTCTAGGCACCTCTCCCAGTCTTGTCCCTGACATTCTTTCCACCTCAACTGATAATTACTAAAGGGAGTGAAGGCTGAGATTCATTAATTTGGGTGCTGTTGTGACTAGTCAGGAAAAGTGCATACCTTCGATTTATTCCTAGCTCTCACATTCTAGACTACACATATTCTATCTGGTTTGATCAGTGGCCTCAGGGCCATTAGATTGGAAGAACGTTTTTTTTTCCTTCTTTTTGTATTCCTCAGGGCTTAACATAGTGTCTGACATCTGGTAGGTGCTTAATAAATGTTTATTGATTGATTGATCTGCTTGGAGTCCAAGATCTATAGGACAAAATATTCTACTCTTCTACACAAACCAGTCTCAGGATTTTCTGGAGAATTCTTGGGAGACACTGGTTTCTGGCAGCACAAGTAGTAGAAAAATAAGAAATTTCAGATTTATTGTTAACCACAGGATACGTAAGAGCATTCTAATCTTTTTATGACATATAAGTCATCAATGCCATTCAATTAATTCACTGAGAGGCTTTCAGATAGTGACATAGAAGTTACTGAGCTATTTGAATTTTCCTGTTTGGACCTTTGATCATCTCAACATCAAAATGATCTAATGGCTACTCATTTTTTTTTTTTTACAATTTTGCATATAAGAGTTTCAGCCATGTTAGAACACTGGTCTCTCAAGCTTAATTAAGTGCGCACATCGTGTTTTACATCCTGTTTCATCCACTCTACCTGTCTGCCAGCTTGAGGATCTTTATGCTACTTCTGTCTATAGAACTAGTTATTTCTAGGACCTTTTGTAACAAGAACAAGATTTCAATATAAATTGGGGCTTGTAGTCTGGGATATAACATTTTTGTTCTATTTTTTTTTTACTTTTGAACATCTATTTTTTTATAACCTTGAGTTCCAAATTCTCTCCCCTCTTCCCTTCCCATCCACCCTCCCTAAGAAGTCAAGCAATTCAACATGGGCCACATGCATATCATTATGTATAACCCTTCCACAATACCCATGTTGTGAAAGACTAACTATATTTTGCTTCTTCCTATCCTATCCCCCTTTATCGAATTTTCTCCCTTGACCCTGTCTCTTTTCAAAAGTGTTTGTTTTTGATTATCTTCATCCCCATCTGCCCTCCCTTCCATCATCCCCCCTTTTTTATCTTCTTCCTCCTTCTTTCCTGTGTGGTAAGATACACAACTGAGTATGTATGGTATTCCCTCTTCAGGTCACATCTGAT
>JAQQSZ010008763.1:0-12950 GCA_028646595.1 Phalanger gymnotis
GTCTTTCAGGTAGTCCAATGTCTTAAATTATCTCTCCTCAATCTATTTTCCAGGTCATTTGGATTTCCTATGTGATAATTCACATTTTCTTCTTTTTTGAAGTCTTTGACTTTGTTTTGTTATCTCTTGATGTTTCATGGAGTCATTAGCTTCCACCTGACCAATTGTCATTTTTAAAGTTCTTTCTTCAGTGAGGGAATGTACCTCTTTTACTATTTGGCAAATTATGATGTTTAAGGAGTTATTTTCTTCAGTATTTCTGTACTTCTTTTGTTGTTATTGTTCAGTCATTTCAGTCTTGCCCAACTCTTTCTAACCTCATTTGAGGTTTTCCTGGCAAAAATATTGAAGGATTTGTCATTTTTCTCCAGATTATTGCTCTTTCACTACACTGATAATTCTTTTTTTTCATAATTTTCTTGCAAATGTTCTCATTTCTTTTCCTAATTTTTTCTCCTAATGCTCATATTTGATTTTTAGAATATTTGGTATTTTGATCTCTTTCTTTCGCTTTTCTAAGAATTCTTTTTTCAGGGGCGGGGACTGCGGACAATCTGTATTTTCGAGACATTATTTGTAGATGTTTGCAAGTCATTATCTTCTTCTGAGTATATGTCTTGAGCTTCCCTGACACCATAGGAACTATTATCATCAGATTCTTTTTTTGTTCCAGACCCAGTTTTTCCATCCTACTTCTTTAATTTGGACTTCACATTAGAGTTTGGCTCTGCTTACCTCTTAGGTTGTCTTGAGCATCTGTCTTTTATGTCCTTCTGCTGCTTCACAGGTTGGTCTCATGTCCTGTATGTTTTCACAGTAGGTGTTTACAAAGTGGTGTCAACCAGGGAAGAGGCCATTCACTACTCTCTTGGTCTGTGCTCTGTTTTTTATATTAGAGGGTTTCTGCTCCCTCAAGACTATTATTTCCACTCCTCTCTATACCTGAGACTGGTAAATGGACAAGAGAGCTGCCTAATTTCACCTGATTCTGAACCCAATACTAGTACAGGGATGCCCTGAGATATCTTTCTGCCCAGGTTTTTAGTCCCTTTATTGTTTCTGGATGCTGGGCTGCTCCCTAGCCCTGCTGCTGCAGCCCAAACACAGGGCTGCTGCCCTCATCTGGTTAAAGTTCCATTGCACCACATTCCAGGTCAGTCTCCACCTTAATGCCCAGAGGCCTCACTTTATGTCTTCCTAAGCTACTCTTGGTGGGAAAAATAATTGAATACAATTTTTCTTTAGATTTACAGCTCAAATTTTGGTTTGGAGTGTTTTCTGTGGTCATTCTAGAAGGTGTTTTAGGGGTGTTTTCAATTTGTAACCTTGTACTCCCCCATCTTGGCTCTAGCCCTGTACAAAGAATATATCTGAGGCTGTGAAAAGCCTTATTAAAACATGGTCAAACAAGATTTCTAGCTTCCACCTGCTCCATCAGGCTAGTCACACTTTCAGAAAGGAAAGGAAAGAGAAAGCAAAAGGGAAGGGAAGGAATGGAAAGGGAAAGGAAGGAAAGGGAAAAGGAAAGGAAGGGAAAAGAAAGAAGAGAAAAGAAGAAAATGTTTATGCGTCATAATTCATTGTTGCTGACATCATGTTGGTTCTTTCTGATCATCACTTTATTTTCTAGAATTTAAATAACCATTATATATTCAACCAGTCAACAAGCATTTACATTTGCTTAATAATGTCCTGTAAATTCACCTAAAACTGGAATCACCCTCACCAGACTTGAGTTCATCAATCCCATCCCCCTTGACTTTTGGAAATCCAGTCACTTGCCCTTTTTTAGTCCTATAATATCCCTTTCATTTAGCAACACCATTCAATTGTTACTGATATTGCCTCAGCAATGCCCCAGTCTTGAGGCTCCTGTGCATCCAAATCAGGGGACTTGAGATTGAGCTTTCTTATTGTCTGCCTATTTATCTTGGGTTTCAGTTCCTAAGTCAGATAATTTTGTCTTGCCTTTTCCAAGCCAACTCCTTTGCCTTGCCCCCCCAAAAAAAACCTTAACTAAAAAAACACAAAAACATTTGAATTGAGTATATCATCCTTCTAATCATTTCCCACTATCACTGCAGAAACCTCTTCAAGAAGTATTTTCCTTTCTTCTATTATCCTCCTTTCCCTATCATAGTTTTAAGAAACTGCACACACACATACACACTCACACACCCACACACATGCACCTACCTTGCTATTTCCCTTGGCTTTCCTTTCCTCTGTATATTCTTCTGACCCTCAGAACTCTAGCCAGTCTTTAGGTTACTGCTTAGATGCCTGATCTATCTCCCACCTTTTGCATACATCTTTAAAAAAATCTCTAAGGTTTTTATTGAGTCCCTTCTAATTGACATTGGTCCCTTTTGGTCACAAGTGTCAAACACTAAGTAGTGTTCTAATCAGATCAAAATGCAATTAGGAAATACTTAACAAAATCAATAAAAATAAAATACAACAGATAATGTTGATATGTGATTTCCAAAATAATTATGTGGTCTCTGGTTTAGTTGACCACATTTCTATTTAAGTTTGACACTATTGCTATAAAAAATCTTTGCTTTTTCCTCCTCGTTAATATTTTCTTTTTATTTCCTTAGTATTTCATTCCTGAGAGCTCCCAATATGTTTCAGCCCTCAGACCAGCTATAATAGATTTTTAGGGACTTCAAATTTCTCCTGAAGGAAGACACATATAATTTGCAAATGATAGCAAGTTTTGCTGCAAGAATACCCATGGAGGTTTAGGTACTTGGCAGTTCCTTAGGAAAAGCTAGAAGAATCCCAGGTTTACTGCCTTCTTTGAATTCTCAATCATACCCCCAGTAACTGTTGGACACTTGTTTGGTGGAGAAGTGTGTAGAAGTGGTATGGTATAGATTGCTCACTCTGATTCACTGTCTTCTTGGGTACTGAGGGATTTTATACTGTTAGATTTGAGAGATAAAAAGGTTCTCCAAAGTAGTTCTGTGCCAAGTTCTCAAGACATGGCAATAAAAAAGGGAAGTAGAAGTCAGAGAACTGAGACAACAGAAGCTCTAGAAATAATTCTGATCATGAAAGACTCTGCTCATTCCTGGGGAGAGAGAATCTATCTGGGAAAATTAATTTAAGGTGCTTGATGACTGAATGGAGATTGAACAGATGCCATTGAACACTGCCCTTACCAAACTTTGCCATTTTCCTGTGCTTGGAAGTTCTTTACCAAGATACTCTCAACTGGAAAGGCTAGGGGAGTGAAGGGAAGTGGATAGTGTTGGCCTGGATCTAGTCTTAAAGCTACACAGGGTAAAGGAATGGCAGATTAGCAAGTATACAAACAAGTTCCATGAGGTGGCCCAAGGGATTGAGTGCTAGCCTTGGAATCAGGAAGACTCCAGTTCAAATCGTGTGTAACCTTAGAGAATTGTCCTAATCTTTGTCAGCTTCAATTTCCTACTCTCTTAAATGAGTGGAACTCATTGTGTGTGAAAGTCCCTTTCAGTTCTAAGAATATAATCCTATCAGGATGAATACTCTGGTCCATGAGAGCAAGGATTATGGTTTGGCCTTTCTTTGTATCCCTAGAACTCAGCACTGTGCATGGCACAGCATAGATATCTAATAAATGTTAGTTGAATAATCGATTGACTCAAATAATGCAGTAAAGTATCTGTTCTTTTCCTTTTGTTTCCAGTGTATTTCAGCCTACCATTCTCTCTGATTACAGTAAAGATATTGTACATGAATGAATAATCTTGAAAGTGAACTTTACCTAAAATCTAACCAAAATTAGGAGAAAACAGCTACTGTACAACTAAGCCAGGCTGCCTGGTGATTCCCTGATCCCCACCTGGCAAAAATAGAGTCTTTCTCACTCTCTGAGCATCACAAGGCTTTGGTCTTGCTTCTAAATGAGCAGACTTTTTTTAAAAAAATGGACATGAATTTATCAGAAAAGGTCTTTGAATTTTTCAGGCTTTCGAGAGTCCTGTTTGGCATTTAAAGGCATTCATAATCAGGATCTAATATTTCTTGCCTGTGTGATTCCCTCGTACTTGCTTTTACTGATTCTACATACCAATTAAAAATTGCTGACTTACTGTTCCCTGTTCTCAACTTCCCACCTCCTTCCTGTATCTATTTACATAGGCTGTTGCACAAGCCAGGAATGTTTGCCCTTTCCCCCGTAGCCTCATTTTCATATGGCTCATGTGTCTCCTGCTAGAGGTCTTCCCTGTCAAGGCCCTCTTCATTGTTTGCACTCTCTGCTTATCAGAAAGTCCTTAGTATTTATTGTTTATGTTTTTATTATTTACCTGTGTGTATATTGCCATTCTCTTCATGTCTGACCAAAGCTCCCTGAGGGCAGAGCCAGCTTAATTTTGGCCTGTGTACTCCCAGTAGGTGGTACCATGCTTGGCAGCCTGAGAATTCCTAATAAATGCTTATTGATTTAAACTGACTTAGCACAGCCAGTGAAGATGATATTTATGGCACTGAACATTCCACCCAGAAGCTGGTTAACACTGGCACTCTCTTTTTTATCAAAGAAGGAAACCTTCCTGAGGCCTTGAAGGCAGGAACCCACTAGGGCCCATGGCTTCTTCCATCTCCCTTTGGCAGATTGGCTCTGGCTAGCTTTCTGATTTGGCTCATTCACTTTCTTAGGCCAAGACAGCTTGTTTTGCTGCTTATACATAGCCCTATTGATAGCAGTCATCTATTTTGCTAAAAAGTAGTCTTTGTGTCAGTTTCTTCAGATATTGACTATATGCCAATATCTCCTCCTCTCTCTCTCCTCCCATGCCCCTCTCTCCCTCAGATTCTCTACCACCTCTCAAACAGACAAAATTTGAGTTGTCAGAGTCGTTTGACTGAGCCAGGGACTGAGTCCTGGGAAAAGAATCCCTATCTCAGAGAGCATCTTGGTGTTCAAATCTACAAGCTCCCAGGCTGGCAGTTCTGGCAAAGAGAGCTTTTCACTGTATGTTTTCTTTTTCCCCTTATTACAAGCACTCTGAACAGCACAGTTGTTAAATGGATCTTACCAATTCCATTTTTTTATTTTTGAATTTGAGGGGGGTTTTGCTCTCCATAGTTTGTCAAATTCATTTAAGAAACGAGAAATAAAACAGGGCCCAAAGCACAACAAAATTGAAAGGGAATGAGCACTTCTGAGGATGATAATGATCATAGTTAAGTGTGTTTGTGGAACTAGGTTACAGGTTTGTTATTATTAAAGTGGCAATTCACAGGAAATGGGCATAGTTCATAAAAAATATCCATTTACCATAATTACACACACACACACACACACACGCGCGCGCGCACACACACACTCAAACCAATATGCACTGGCTGCTATTCTCCATCTCGTAGGAGTCTCAACTTCAGGACTGATGGCCATACTTGGACTTGGGAGTAACCAAAGCAAGATAGGTTTCAACTTTAGAAGGTCTTATCCCCTGGACAAATGAAAAGTGGATTTTATTGCACTTGAGATAGCCAAATGTTTTTTACAAATACATTCTACCCCAGTTAGGGGGCAGAGAAGAGGAGGTTTGAAGGTCCCCAGGTCCATGAATGCCCAGTCCAGAGCTCAGATATACTACCCAGGAGACACCAATTTGGTCCATCTGTGGCCTGGACCTTGAAGTTTGTTTCTGTTATTTCCCAAAGGGCAGGTCTTACTTGGTGATGAGAACACTGACAAATCATCCTTAGTGCCTTTGCTTCTGCCACATATTCTGTAGCAAAATCCAGGAGGTTTCAGACACATCTCAGAGTTTTCTTCCAAAGGGCAGTTGTCTAAGTCATTCCCCAAAAGCTGCAGGAGAGTTCCTCCAACCTGCCTCTCTGTCTCTGTGTCTCAGCCTGTTTCTTTTTCTCTGTCTCTGTCTTTGACTCTATTCCTATGTGTCTATTTCTCTGTTTCTTTCTGTCTGTCTGTCTCTGCTTATCTCCTCCCCCACTTGGCCTGCAACCTAAAGGCCCTTCCAAGGCTGTCTGGTGAAAGCACACAGCATGCAGTGGTAATCCTGATGCACTGACAACTAATCCCTATTAATTTAATAGTTGAACGAACACCATTTAATAATCAATGGACACTTGCTCCTCTGGATTTCATATAGTAACAGCTCCTCTCTAAGAGCATTTGACATGGGTTTAAAATGTGACCAGATGGGAGAGAAAAACAATGGAGGGAGAGAGAAAGAGAAAAGGAGAGAGAAATGTCTCTCTCTGTGTCTCTGCCTTTATTTTTCTTTGACTGCTGTCTCCGTTTCTTTCTTTGTTTCCATCTCAGTCTGCATTTTTATCTTGGTGTCTCTATCCATGTCTCTATGACACTCTCTCTCCCTCTCCCTCTCCCTCCCTCTCTCTCTGTCTCTCTCTCCCTCTCTCTCACTTCCCCCATTCAAATCTCCCTCTCCCTCTTACATATCTTTTGCTTCCATTGATGTAGTTCATGCCTCACTCTTACAATTAAACCCATCAAATGCTGATTAAGCAACTACACTATGAAAGGCAATGTTTCTACCATAATGATAGAATTTCAAACTATTGGAGCCAAAATTGTTCAAAGACAGTGATGAGGCAAAGGAGATATCCAGGTGAAAATTCAGAGTGGGAGATGGCATTGATCAAGGCTGGCCTTCTGAAAGCAATCAGAGTCTATGGCTAGAACTGTTCTCCAAGTTTTTTTGGTTATGTTTTGTTCTAGCATGGTAAATGCCCAATCTTGTACTTCATTAGCTTACACTTTAAGAAGACAGGGTCACCTTATGCCCCAAGGAGCCATTGGAGTATGACTGGCCAAGATGATTTTGTGAGAAAGCACTTACTATGTAAGGATATTAAACTAAACAAAGAGATAACTAGCAGAAAATACTACTATAAAAAGAACATTAGAAAATTAAACAGTAAAAGGGTAGCATACAAGTGTCCAACACAGGAAATTATTTTGAGGAAGAAGCTCTGAAAATATTGTTACCATGGAAAATGGAAATCCTTTCTCTACTTCAGGGCACCCTCTGAAACATTAACTATTAGTTGGTATTACAACAATGCTGCTAGCAGCTGCTGTGGAGGGGTAAAACCAACAACAGGACCTACAACGCCAGCACACAGGAAGGCTGCTAGCACATGTTCTTTCATCTGCTTTTCTAAGGAAAGCAACTTTAAGGGGTTTACAATCTCACTTTAATTAGACATACATATGTCATTCACTAAGTTCAGGGGAAAAAGTCTGCACCCTGAGCTTCAAAGAAAACACAAACAGAAATTGCAAGTAGAAATTATATAAACAGAGCAAATAATGCTAATCATCACACAGGGCTTCTGTCTGTCTATAGCAACATATGAATAGTTACCAGAGAGAGACTAACCAACATCTTGGTTTTCAAAGACAGGGTGGGGAGGGGGGCTTAACGGCTACACAGAGTCTCATCTGGCCAAGTCACAGAAATACTCTTCCAATGAGCGATACCCCCAGAAAATTCTAACCCCAGAATGTACACACACACACATATAAATATATATATATACATATATATTTATATGTATGTATATATATATATATATATATATATATACATACACTACTTCAGGATCAGCCCACAGAGGGTGTCACAACCATGTGACTTAAACTGTGTGACTTACACCTTCTTGTGACTTAAGCAGGTCATCTAAGACTCTTGATTAATCAAAGACTCTTGATTCAAACAAAGGCAAGGCTCAATCAAAGGCACTTGGTTGCCTTAGAGCTGAGAAGCACTCCAAAAGAAAAAAAAACACAGGGAAAAGTCCCACTTTGTTGTGATTACAGTGGGGGAAAAACATCAAAAAGAATGAGCAAACTCTAGGTGTTCACAGGATAATCCGAAAAGCAAATGCTTTTAAATTGTTAAAATTAATAAATTGATGAAAATCATTCATTTAAAACCATGGGCAAACATTGCCTGTAATGGGAGCAAGCTAGAATCCTTCCCAATAAGATCCAATTTGAAACAAGGATGCCCACTGTCACCAATATTATTCAATGTTTTATTGGCAATCCCAACAATAAAAGTAAGAGAAGAAAAAGAAATAGAAAGAATCAGAATAAAGAATGAGGTAATAAAACTATCTTTTTGCCAACAATATGATTATATACTTGGAAAATCCCAAAGACTCAACTATAATGTTAGTTGAAATAATAATTTTAGCAAAGTGTCAGGATATAAATTAAACCCACATAAGTTCTCAGCATTTCTATACATCACCAATAAAACGCAGCAAGAAGAGACAACTCTAGACAGTATAAAACACTGGAGAGTACATCTGCCAAAACAAATCAAAGAACTGTATAAACAAAATTATAAAAAAGCTTTTATACAAATAAAATTAGATTTCAATAATTGAGAAACTATAATTGTTCATGAGTAGGCAGGGCTAATATAAAAAGGACAATTTTATCTCAACTAATTTATATATTCAATGCCATCCCAATTAAATTACCAAAAAACACTGAATTAGGAAAAAAAACAGTAAAAAAATTCATTTGCAAAAACAAAAAGTCAAGAATATCAAAGGAATTAATGAAAAAAATGTAAAGGAAGGAAGTTTAGCAGTAGCAGGTCTTAAACTATATTATATGGCAAAAATTATCAAAACTATCTGATACTGGCTAAGAAATTGAAAGGTAGATCAGTGTAGATATAGAATTTACAGCACCAAATGAACATAGTAACCTTGTATCTGATGAGTGTAAAACTTAAGTTTTGGTGATAAGAATTCATTATTTGGTGTAAAACAAAATGCCAGGAAAACTAAAAAGCAGACATGCAGAAATTGGACATAGACCAGTATCTTTGTACCATTTATCAACATAAGGTCAAAATTGACACATGACCTAGATACTATATAAAATAAGAAAATTTGAAGAACACGGAAGATAATACTTATCAGACTTATGGATAGGTAAACAATTTATGAATAAACAAGAGAAAGAGAACAGAATAAGGTATAAAATGGAGAATTTTGATTACACTAAATTATTAGTAAATGTAACCAAGATTAGAAGGAAAGCAGAAATTGGGGGGGGGGATTTATAGATAGTTTCTGAGAAAAAGTTCTCATATCTCAAATATTTAAAGAATATGAATCATTCCCCAATTGGTAAATGGTCAAAGAATGTGAACAGGCACTTTTCTGATTAAGAAACCAAAACAATTTAAAGTCATATGAAAAAAAAAAGTCTTAAATCATTATTTGTCAGAGAAATGCAAATTAAAACAACCTTGATATATCATTTTACACCTATCAGTTTGGCAAAAAGTGATTGAAGGGGAAAGTGACAAATGTTGGAGGAGATATGTGTTTCAACAATCCAGCTAACAGCTGCTGTGGGGGTGTAAAACCAACAACAATCAGCACACAAAGCCCAGGTCCTTTTGATCTGCTTTACTAAGGAAAGCAACATTAACGGGTTAACAATCTTACTTTAATCCTGCATACAAATATCATTCACTTAGTTCAGGGGAAAAAGCCAGGGCCCTGAACTTCAGAGCAAATACAACCAAATTACAAACTGACCAAATACAATTTGTAGTTACCAGCCTCTGAGTTCAGCTGGGGAGCTCGACAACGGCTGGCTCAGAGTTGCACATCACTACAGATACAGCTCAGACCTCCGAATAAAGAAAGCCAAGCCCTGGTTTATATATCTCGTTGAGGGTCAAAGGCGAGTCACACATGTGACTCACCCATATGACCTAAAATCGTCACAAAAATGAAACTTAAACCCATGTGTTCTAAAAGCCTCTGATGTCACAAACATGTCACTCAAATCCATTTTGATTGCCAATATTATATAGAAAAATTGGGACACTAATTCATTGTTCATGGAATTGTAAACTGATCTAACCATTTTGGAGAGCAATTTGGAATTATACCCAGAGTTATTAAACTGCTTATACCCTTTCACCCAGCATTACCATTAGTAGGCCTATTTCCAAAAATGATTAGAGAAAAGGAAAAATAATCGATAGGTCCTAAAATATTCATAGCAGCTCTCTTTGGGTTGGCAAAGAACTGGAATTGTGGGAATGCTCATCAATTTAGGAATGGCTGAACAAGTTGTGGTATATGATAGTGATAGGATACTTGTGCTATAAGAAATGACATTATAAAATTATGTTATAACATCACTGATGTTAGAAAAAACATGGATAGACTTGTGCAAAATGATAAAAAAAATGAGCAGAAGCAATAGAATGTTGTATACGGTGACAGCAATATTATTTGAAGAATGACTTTGAGCAACAAAGTCATTTTGACTATTATAAATACCAAAATTAACTACAAAGGACATATAAATTATTATCTGTATCCAGAGAAAGAATTGATTAATAGAATTACACATAGAATGATTTTACACATGTATACATGTAAATACATGCATGTACACACATATAGGTAGATATAGATATACAGAGATAAATTGATTGAGAGATAGGTAGATAGATAGATAGATAGATAGATAGATAGATAGATAGATAGATAGATAGATAGATAGATGAGATGTAACCATCTAGGGTAGGGAGGATAATAAAAAGAAATAAAATGAATTTACATAACTTTATTATATATTTAAAAGGAATAGCAAGTTGTATATAGCTGATTTGCAGTTTCATGTGCAACCATCTTTTTTATCATACTGTGTAATGGAAATGCTTACTTTATTCTAAGAAAGTGTTTTGAGAATGTGATTATAAGTCTTTCCACCTATTCAATAGGCCTCTGGCAAATCTAGTTAAGGGAAGTTTCTCAGGGGGAGCCAGTTAAGGGAAACTTGATTAGGAGAGGCTTGATTGTAGACAGGCTTACACCATTTTTTTCCTAGATGTGAGGCCCAAGGCCACATCCTTTTGCTATTTAGGTCAGGAGAGGTGTGAAACCTTTAGGGCCCTAAGGATTGGTGCTAAGACCAGAGCCAATTGCATGTGCACTGAGTTCTAGCCAATCAGATGCTGGCTAGGACTGCACATAAAGAGAGCCCAGAGTATGAGAGTGGCAGAAGTGAGAGCAGCAAAACTGAGAAGGAGAATTGAGAGGCAGATGTCAAGAAGACATTGAGGCAGCGAGAGAGACAGTAGAGTGGAGGGTGCAGACAAGAAAGTTGTAGAAATCAAAGGGCTGAGAATCCACAACATCAAGAGATTAGAGAACTGAGAATCCAGAGAATCCAGGAGACTGCAAGAACTTTGGAAACTGCAAGGGCTTTCAGAATTTTGGGACAGGTCACAGGCAAGCAGACAATTATGATTTGTGAATGATTGTTTATGGGAAGGTCCTAACAGGGGAAAGGTTACAGGATGACTTGGTTCCTTGCTATAATACTGGGTTATATTTTCCTTGTTGCTATATTAAGGTAGGCTTACTGGTTTTGGAATATAATTACTGTTATATCGAATTAGAGCCATTGGTTTTTGGATTGGATCCTTTGGTGTCTAAATAAATGTTATACTTCCTCTGCCTTCTACCTAGAGAATTTTTCATACTTGTGAATCATATAGGTATGTTCATGGTCATCCTCAAGGCCGTGAATCTTGCCTTACTGATACAGAAAGAAAGGGAGACAGAGACAGGGAGAGGGGGGGGGAGAGAGAGAGAGAGAGAGAGAGAGAGAGAGAGAGAGAGAGAGAGAGAGAGAGAGAGAAAGAGAGAGAGAGAGAGAGATAAGGAGGGAGAGGGAGGAAGGGAGGAAAGAAAGAAGGAAGGGAGGGATGGAGGAAGGGAGGGAAGGAGGTAGGGAGGGAGGAAAACAAATGTGTCCTTTTCTTTTGTTTTTGGGAAAGCCCACATGAACATTTGATCTTGACTGTCTGAATTTGAAGGTGAGGAAAGTTTAAAGGTAATTTTTTTAAATGATAAACACCACACTAAATCATACTCTGAGCTTACCTCCAAAATGACCCTATACAACCTTCCTTACCAGGGGCCATCCACCAGTCTAATAAGGGTAATTCATCACTTCTCTCATCTTCAACTGAACTATTTTTGCCTTACTTGCAGTGGGAATTCTGACATCTTGTAAATTAATTTGGTAACTAAGTGACCAGTATATTCTTAAATCAGAGGAAATGTTTAAGTCTTGTATTCCTTCTTGAGATTTCCTTGTTTTTAGAGAATCAGAAAGTTTTTTTTATTAAAGAGTTTTAATTATTTTTCTGATATTTAGAGAAAAATTAGTAAAATAAATTCAATTTGTCCTGTGATGACACCTTTGGGAAAACAATATTAATTCTTTAATCATCAAAAAATTCATGTTGCCTGACTCTAAAAGAAGATGAGCTTCCTCTCACAAGGACAATGCAATTGGACAGTACCACTGAGATGAAAAAGTAATGTTCGGCTGCAGTAAATACAGTATCAATTTACTTTCAGAAGCCAAGAGGGAGAATATAAGGACAGGAAAAGACCAGCAGACTGTGTTGTTAAGCAAAATTGTCTCAATAGCATGGCTTTTGTTTCTTTTGAGTGGAAGTACTTTCAGCTGTTAAGTGCTAAGCCCCAGGCCCAGGGCGCGGTCAGGTGTGAAACCTGTGTGGGTGTGGATTGGTGACTTAGGAGGGGCCAGCTGGGGAACCAATGGTCTCTGGTCATTGAGGCGGAGCTTGAAAACGCCGGAAGCTCTGCTGCCGGGAGACAACTTCAGCGGCGGCGGCTGCGGCGGAAGCTGCGGAGGCCAGAAGCTGCGGAGGCAGGAGGCTGCGGACTTCAGCGGCGGCGGCGGTGGAAGGTGTGGAAGCCAGAAGCTGCGGAAACGGGGCTTACCCGAGTGCGAGCAGGAACGTGAGGCCAGTGAACATGATTTGGCTAAATACTCTCTTGCTTTTCTTTGGCCTCCTAGTTGCCCTTGCGAAATGGGCTTTCTGGGCCTGGAGTCTTTTTGTCAAGATGTTGGAATGGGGAGGCTGGTTCAA
>JAQQSZ010008764.1:0-12950 GCA_028646595.1 Phalanger gymnotis
TGCAATGGTATGTGGGTGAATGTTTAATGACTGAACTCAGGTCCTCCTGACTACAGGGCCAGTGCCCTACTCACTGCGCCACCTAGCTGCCCCCACAATACACTTAAGTTTAATGCGCATTGGTAACATTTTCCCCATCACTTTCTTGTCGTTGTTGTTCAAGCATTCTAGTCATGTCTGACCCTTTGGAGTAGTTCGCCATTTCCTTCTCCAGTTCATTTTTACAGATGAGGAAACTGAGGCAAACAGGGTTAAGTGACTCTCCCAGGGTCACACAGCTAGTAAAAGTCTGAGGCCGGATTCGAACTCAGGAAGAGGAGTCTTCAGGCCCTGCGCTCTATCCACCACCTAGCTGTCCATCACTTTTTTAAATCTAAAAAATCAAGAACAAACCAAGACCTGATTTGTAAATGCCCACATTGAAAATTTAACAACCGGCTCTTTGGTTCAAGCTGGCTTCGGCATAACCCTAGATGTCAGGAAAACTTTTGTATCATAGCTGTCTTAAGAGGTGGCGGCTTCCCCCTCCTTGGAGATCTTTCACCAGAGCTAGATAACCACTTGTCTGGTACAGTGTGGGGATTGCTTTCATGACGTGAGGTCAACTAGTAGGTCACCTAGTTCTGACTTTCTAAGTTCTAGCTCTATAACTCCAGAGCTCTCTGGCCTATGTCTCCAAGAACAAGCGTGCAATGCCTTTTCCACAGGACGACCTTCCCAGTACTTGAAGACAGCTATCATGTTCCCCTAAGTCTTCTCTTCCCTGACTATACATCCCCACCTCTTTCAACCAGACTTCACACGACATAATCTCGACACTCTTCGCTTTTCTAGTTAATTTTCTACAGATGCTCCCCATCTTATCAATGTCCCTTCTAAATTGTGATGTCCAGACTTCAACCCAAGATTTTAGATGGTCTGACCAGCGCAGAGTCAGTGTTATTGATGGTAGAAGAACTAGATGGAGTCCACAGACATAAATAACTTGCCCAGGGTCACGCAGATATTCGGTGGCAAAACTAGGATGACCCCAAACTATCAGGTCAGCACTCACTCTTTTCAGTTTGACCCAATGTTACCTGATTTCTTTAATTATTACTTCTCCTTTCCACAAGAGGCAAATCAATCCACTGGGACAGCAATGTGCTGTTCTTGTTACAGACTTAGGTCTTTGGTGAGCAGAGCAGGAATCTATTTTCTTAAAAAGTATCCCTGAGCACTAGATTTTAAAACTTAATAGATTTATACCATCAATGCCAAAGAACAAAGACAAGTGAACAAGAATAGAAACTAAAGATGAAGCAGAAAAAGATTATGTAAATCCCACTTTCTTTAGTGCCATTTAGGTAAGGCAGGGTTTTATTCTTTCTTCATCTAATGACAGAGTAATTAAATTTATCAAAGAAAAGTGAAATGAGTTGCAAAAAAAAATTAGTACAGGATAAATGAGAGTTTTCAACACCCTAGCAATGGAATATGATAAATCAACAAAAAGATGAAAATTGAAGAAGTTACAGGTTCAAATTAAGTGCATAGGCATCTCCCAATGCCTAAAATGTTCACCTTTCTCACTTATATCTTTTAGAATCCTTAGTTCCCTTCAAGGATCAACTCAAGTTCTTTCTCCTATTAAAAGCCTTCCCCAGTTGTTATCCACATTCCCCAGATTACTTTGAATCCACCTATCGATTTATTTATGTACATGTTTCCTACTGATCAAAGTTAGGTTCTTTGTTTCATTTTTGTCTTTGTATTCCCAGAGGCTAACATAGTTCCTAGCACAGGGGTGGGGAACCTGCAACGATGGGGTTTACATGTGGCCTACTAGGTCCTTGGGGTGGGCCTTTTGACTGAGCCCAAGTTTTACAGAACAAATCCTTTTATTAAGCAGATTTGTTCTGTAAAGTTTGGCTTCAAAGAGCTGCACTTGAGGTCCTAGAAGGCCACATATGGCCTTGAGGACACAGGTTCCCCACCCCTGGCCTAGCACATAGTAGACATTTAATAAACACCCCTTGGAATGAATTCAGAAAGTCAAAAGCTTTAAGCATGCAATGACCCAGATAAGATCTCAAATTCATTGCCTTCTCTCCACTTCCACTGTTATCACCACAGTTCAGGCCCTCATTACCTCTTCTGTTGAATATTGCAATAGCCTCATAATTGATTTTCCAGTCTCCCTCCTCTCCCTTAATAAACATTTGTTGAATTGAATTATCATTGTATTATGTTCAGTAATTATAAGGTTCTAAAGGACTCTAAATGTCAAACAGAGGAGATTGAATTTCACTCTACAGGCAAGAGGAAGCCATCAGAACATCTTTATCAATGGAACTAGAATCAGAGCATCACTTTAGTATAGCCACAAGGGGGAGTGTGTGAGCAAGGCCAGGAGTACTGTAACTTCAAATAATATACAAATGGCTTTCTGAAGTCTTCCAAAGCTCACACAGACATAATTACTATCTTCCTTTCTTAGGCCTGGACAACCACATGAGGAAATAGCTGTCTCAATGTGCCCTCATGGAAAAAGAGGCAACTTCCTGCCTCATAATCTGAAATTCATATGTTTCTCTACTTATATCTGGAAATTTATATAAGATTTGAAATTTATATAAGTCTTTCTACTTGTATCTAGTTATGTCTATGTACTCATAAGCACTCTGGAAGTCTATAAAATTAATAAACATTATTTCCAACTCAGGTTCTCATCCTCATTGGGGTGCGGTGGGGCAGAATATCCTGATCCTTTAAGTGTTTTGCTCCACCTTGATCTTGCTCTCCTTATTCAATAAGCAAACAAGCTTATTGATTGACAGTGAACATCAAGTTGTTTTTTAATAATGATAATTGAAATACTATAGCATAGAAATGGAAAGTAAACAATCCAAGAAAAACTTGCCCCAAAACTTGTTTCCTGGAGATATAACCAGGAGGGAACAAGATTTGCTTTTTTTCCCTCTTTCTACTCCTTCACCCATGAATCAGAAAGATAGAAAATAGGAAGGGAAGGACTGGCAACCTGGAAGAAAAGATGGAGGGCATGTGTGTAAAGAGAGGCATTGTTGATGAGGCTTGTCTTTCTCACAGGGTCTATGGGTCTCTACCTCACTGTAATCAGTTTTGCAATTTCACCTAGTTTTCACCTTTCTCCTGCTCCACTCTCTTCCATGCTGCAGGCTACCCAGCATCCAGTTAGGGCTTGGATGATGGTCATTAGCCTTTACTGAGTTCAGTTCCCTGCTTAGACAGTTGAGGATGCAAACCTGGCTAGGGTTTCCTAGAGATCTCCAGTCTCTTTAGCCTGCCTGCCATTACTTCATTAGTCACTTTCTTGGCTTTTTCTTGGAAGTCCTGCTCAAGAACAAAACTACAGGAATATAGGGATCACTGGGTAGTGTTTGCCCAGCCCAATGTGTCCCCATGATAAAGACTTGGTGGAAGGGACAAATCTATTTTGGAGCCCAGGGTTATTTTTAGAAAGGCACTTTGGCAACTTTGTGGGAGATGGGTTGGAGAGGGATAGAGCAGAGACAGGGAGAGGAAATAAGAGGCTAAAAAATATTTTTGCACAATAGAAACCAATATGTGCAGATGTAATCTATGATGCCTCTCCCCGCATTTCCTGCCAAAGATTCCAGGCTTACGTAGACCAGCTTCAATTTTGGTGAGCTTGCCCTCAAAAAATCAGTTTCTCTCCTTGACTCAGTGATCCAGGAAAGTCTTCTAATATTCTCAGAGTAGAGCTGGTTTCCCCAAATGTGGATGACAAGAGTTCCCAGCTCCCACACTAAGCACTTAAGGTACAATATGGGTATCAGATATGATTCAACCTTTATTTTGCCCCACAAAAAATACAAAACACACACACACACACATAAAACCTCACAGGAATGGGCTCTTAAAAAGATAAATAAATGCATAGAACAGTCAAGTAGCCCATTAGTTCCCCTTAGAAGGGAACCAAACTTAGAGTCCCTATCTGGGCAACACATTGACATTGCAGTGAACTTCCTCTCTCCCACAGGGTCATAGCACAGTCCTTTCCAGATTCCTAGTGCCATCCTGTGGCTTGGATTCCAGTAAGAAGATAAATATATTTTAGTGGTTATTGAATAAACACTAGCTTTGCTCTCCAAGTATGATGTTGAAATAAATTAATTAAATTTAAAAATTTAAAAATATACAAAAATAATTAGAACGCTGGATGGAAATTGTTTGGACTATCTTTTCTTCAAGGAGCAAAGCACTGTTCCAGGAAATCCCCTTCTCTTTTGAGAAAGTCCTAAACTTGAACATGGAAACTCCCAAATTTTGGCCAAGTAGACATATACAGATTTACTTTTACCCTGTGCTTCTGCACAAAATCTCTCAGTGCCCCAGTTGCCACCATCTCCTGAGCCAGAAAAGTCCTCGACCAGGTGTCTCTTTAGTCTCTAATCTAAAGAAACAGAAAAGTAGGTGACTAAGGAACCTGAGATTTGGTAACCCCCTCTCAGAACACCTGGGCAAGCACATACAGCTTCCACATGTTCCATTTGCAGCAACAAATGACTAATAACTGCTGAGGGGGGCAGAAGAAGAGGAGAGAAGAAACTGCACATGGATATAGATTTCTCCCCTCCCCCAAAAGTCATTCCACACTGTTGTGTTCCAACTTATCTTCAGATGGAGGAGAATGGAGGGGAAAGGATAAAGGGAAGGGAGGGAGAGGCTAGCTCATTTGTCTAGACCACAGGAATGGGCAGTTGATTCTCATCCAGCCAGACATAGAGAAACAACCCCAATTTCTGAATTCCAATCAGTACCATAGGTATGCTCACACTCTGTGGAGAAGTGTCCTTAGGTCTCATCAAAGGTCCAAGTCTATGGTCTCATCTAGTTGTTTAGAGGAACTCATCTCTTTGATCAAGGACTCCTCCTTGCACAGAATAAGAAAGAAATAAATGGCTGAAAGTCTTTGCCATAAATGTCTCTGATTAAAACCTGACATCTAAAATGTATGAGTCAGAAAGGAGGGGAAGGAAGGAGGAAATGTATCCTGAAGACTACAAGGGGAAGCTGGTGCATGTAATTCCCAGATTAGGTGAGATGGCGGCACAGCCTTGGAAGCTGGTGTTGGTTGACTAGAGGTTGAGACCCGCCTGGGAATTCTAAGTGGGGGACTAGAGATGAATAGCCAATGTTCTGATGAGTAAAGCTGAAAGTGCTGACTCACTGAGAAAACAGCAACGTGACTGGAAATGAGTCTACTGAGAGTGTTTCAGGGATCGTCATTGGGAAAGTGAGTGAATTGATGCATGCTAGGGCAAGTAAAGAGCTAGGAAATCGTAGCTGTGCATTGAGTCCTGGTCTGAGAGTGACTGTACCCCAATATAGGGCAGTGACCTGGATCTCAATACATCTCCAGCCTCACGCAGTGTGATATAGAGGTAGAGTGATAAAATGAAGGGCTGTATAGAGGCAGCTACATGGAGCTGGCTGAAAAAGCTCAGGACTTAGGGAAGACCAGAGTTCAAATCCCACCTCAGATTCTTACTAAGGTGTTACCCTGGTCAAGTCACCTAATCTTTCTTAACCTCAATTTCCTCATCTGTAAAATGGGGAAAAGAGTAGCACCTACCTCATAGAGTTGATGGGATGACCAAATAAGATTACACACGCACACACACACACACACACACACACACACACACACACACTAGACACACACACACACATATACATACATGTATATTAAGCACTTCTCAACTCTTAAAGAACTAGATAAATGTTACTAACTATAATTACAATAAATCTAAATTTTATTTTTCTGGGCTCTTTCTACTTCCGTTAAGGAATAGATGGATGGGGGAGGAGTGGCGAAAGAGGCAGGGTTAAAATGAGATTTAGGCACTGAGCCAACAATTACCCACTCAGCAAACCTTAAAGGAGTGACTCTGTCCTTTGGTGTGGTTTCTTTTTTCCTCCTTCAAAAACATTTAGCAAGGAATTTTCTTTGGGATTTAGATTTGGGAAAAGGACTTACTTATGCAGAAATGTATAATCACCCATGGCTACTTGACCAGTTTCTCCTCCAGGCGAACCTGAGTCAGGGACTCAGAGTCCTCAATGCCACTTATGCTTTTGTGCTTCTTTGCCTGGCCATAGCTAACTAGAAGTGATCCCGAGAAAGGCATTTTCGGCCTTGGAGGCAACCTTGTGTGTTGGAGAAGTCAGTGCTAACTATGCTATATGAAGTGCCCCCTATAGCTGCTACAGAATTTAGAGGAAAAGATGATCCATGACAAGAGGATGAACAGTTTTCCTGAAGACGTGGACTTTGAGGGAGTTGTTCAAACAGTACAGAGATGAGGTGAAGGTAAAATGCTTATTCAACAGTCTCACTAATTGCTTTATGTTTTAATGCTTTAAATATTGACCTTCCAGGAGAGCATAATAATAATGTTAAGTCACCACTCCATGTTTAAGTCTTTGTCAACTTACGCTTCTAAGTTTTTTGTGTTTTAAGCATTTATTTGTGTAGAAGAAATAAACAGCCGTCTGTGTCTATTCTACATTGTATATCGAATTATTTTCTACTCTTTTCGGGAAGATCCTAGACATGAACTGAACCTATGCTTTAAATAATTCTCCCTGGAGCTCTCAAGTGGATGCATAAAGAGCAAGAGAGCTTGAGAAAAAAAAAAGAGCTTGATCCCTCTTTTTAGTGGCTTGGCCCTCTTAGGACTGAACCTGATCTTCATGTTCTGGTCCAGAACTAGAGGTTCCTTCTCATTTCCAGAAGAAATTCAGCCAAAACTACTAAAAGAATTGGCAAATATAAATGCCCCAGCCCCCTGGGACCAATAGCAGTTCTGTGTGTCCTACTTGGGTGGGCCTGGTTCCAAGAACAGCACACGCGGCATTGGAAGGAGCCCAGCACTAGACATGTTCAGTGGGGTCTGTTCTAGCCAAAGATGAGGGCTCCACCAATTACATTCACCACATTTGCAACTATTATAAGAATACAGTCCCTAATAGACAAGTGACCCAAGGATATGAGCACAATTCTCAAAGAAAAAAGACAGAATTTCAGTGAGGAGTATTACTGTGTATCAAGAAGATACACTTATTTGAGAAAATTCAAGAACCAGAAGGGAGAAACATGGTAGAGAACAGTTGGATAAATATCAGTTGAAATAGCAGAAATAGCAAAACGTTCAGAAATAGCAATAGTGTCATCAGAGTGTGCTGCATACCATCTGGACAGAAAGAAGAAATAGGTGAGATAGTTGGGAAAGGATCACAACCTTGGCCCAGTGGCAATGTATAATTAGTGTTAAGAAATTTGAATCCTTTGAATATCTGCTAGAAATAAACGAACTCTGCCAAAGGCAGAGAAACTAATAATTTCTTGGCTTGTCTTAATTTCGTCTTTCTAAAAGTATAAGAATCTATAAAGAGAATTATTATTTTTCATCTTATTCTTACCAAGAAGGAAGAACTGGTTGTTGGAGTAGAAATAAGTGGACTCTTTCAAAGGAAATTATTCCATCTTAGAATTTGTAATAAATGAGAGGAAAACCAGACATAGTCTAATGTGCATTCTAGATTTGGGGAGATCAGATTTCAAAGGTTTCAGAGAAAGAATAGGTAGGATCCCATGGCTTAAAATTATACTGCAGAATTAAGCTCACTAGAGATGGGTAGCTCTAAAAAATGGAATTCTGAAGACACAAGAAATTCTGATGAGAGCATGAGGAGGAAAAGGGGTCATTGCCTAAATAAACTGATATAGATGCAGAGAGAACTCACCGTCCAACTTTAATTTTTAAAAGATACGATAGAACGACAATAATAAATTGAAAACACAGCCTGGTCCTATAAGAAGACTGTCAGGAACATTAAAGTTCAGATTGACCCAAGTATGACAAAAAAAGCCACCTCCTGGCTTCCTTGATTTCCTTCAAGTCACAGCTAAAATCCTGCTTTCTGGTGGAAGTCTTTCCCAATCTTCCTTAATTCTAAGGCCTCCCTTCTGAGATTATCTTTGTCTTATTAAAAAAATCTTGTTTGTACATAGCTGTTTGCATTTTGTCTCCCTCATTAAACTGTGACCTCCTGAGGAAGGACTATTTTTTGTCTTTCTACGATCCACAATCCAGTGCCACCTTGCCCTTCTTCATACAAGGCTCTCTACCTCCTGACTCTGTACCCTTCCTTCTTTTAATTTTTATCTGCATTTGCTCTCTGTACACTTTCACTGGCTATCTCAACACAGAATGTTCTTCCTCCTCCTCTCTGCCTATTGGATTCTCTAGCTTGCTTTAAGACTCAGCTCAAAACCCCACTTCTGTAAGAGGCCTTTCCCAATGCCCTTTGAGATTACTTTCCATCTAGTCTGTACATATATTTAAGCATAGATGTGTGTATATGCATATATGTGTATACATGTGTATATATTCATATGTATACATACTCATGTGTGCATATATGTGTATATATCCATATGTATATACACACACGCATACATCTTGTTTGTATATTTTGTTTGCATATTATCTATCCTATTAGTATGTGAGCTCCTTGAGGTCAGGGACCACGTTTTTGCCTAATATGTTCTAGGTACTAAGCACAGGAGATACAAAAGGAGGCAAAACGTGGTCCCTACCCTCAGGGAATTTACAACCTAATAAGGGAGACAGTGAGCAAACAGATATGTACAGGATAAAAAGGAAGTAATCAACGGAGGGAAGACACTAGAATTAAGAGGGGATGAAGAAGGCTTCCAGTAAAATTTGGGATTTTCGTCGGGACATAAAGGAGTCCAAGGAAGCCAGTAGGTGGAGTTGAAGAAGGGCCTTTCTTCGTATCCCCAAGGCTTAGCATGCCCAACACACAATGAAGTGTCTGCTAAATGCTTGTTAACTAACAATCCAAAAATGCAGTTCATTTAGGCCACACAGATCGAATTCATCACGAACAGCTAGGTACATTCTTGCTATCGCCTCATTTGTCTTGGATACCAATTTCCTGTTGGCCACTTTTGTTCTATAATTTCCAGTGCCAGGGTCATTTTCCTCAGCAGAGAAAACAGAAGCAATTAGGAATTAATTAATTGATTAATTAATTCCTGGATCCCTGTGGCTTGAGCTCTTGGGTCAGATTAGAGACTCTACTCCTTGCACCTAGAACCAAAAAGACAGAACCCAGAAGCCAAAGACTCAAGTGCATTTCCCGGATGCCACACGGCCTCAGGTCAGGAGACCGAAGGCCCTCCCTGCTTATAGAACTGTGTAAGTAAAGGAGCTACATCCTCTCTCAGATGCAAATGCAACAAAAGCCCTGGTTGATTCTCACTCAGGCCCTTTGAAGACACAAGCGGTCCCTGCTGTGAAGATGGCTCCATCCAACCATGGTAGGTAGGCAACACAGAATGTCTACCACCCACTCTGCAGTCTCTTGAAAGCAGTTCTTTATAGTCTTGTATGTAAGATGATGCCATCTTAGGTGGTCTGGGCATGCACCAGACCCCTCCCCCCATTACATGAGGGTACTAACTAAACAAATTTACAGATTTCATCCTTTATCAATCATATTACCAAGAGAATATAAAAACATGACCAAATAATAACAAAATTCATTTGGAGGAACCAAAGCTATAGAATCTCAAGGCAAATAATAAAATTTTTAAAAGGATGAATAAAAAGGACGTAGCATTAGCAAACCTGTGACCATATTATAAAGCAATAATCATCAGAACTATTTGGTACTGGCTGAAAAAACAGAAAAGCAGATTGTGGAACAGACTAGATAAGAAAGAGCCAGAAGCAATCAAAAACACTAACCCAGGGTATGATAATATATCATTAATTTTATTACAATTAGAATTCTTATTTAACAAGAACTCCTAGGAAAACTAGAAAGCAGTTTGAAAGAAATTAGTTTTAAATCTGTAACTTATGCTATAGACCACGACAAGGGCCAAATAGATGTCTGGTGAATATAAAAGGTCATGAAAAGAAAACAGAATAGAACGAATTACCTTTTAAAACTAATACTCCCGGCCTCAGACACTTGACACACTAGCTGTATGACCTTGGGCAAGTCACTTAACCCTAATTGCCTTGCCTTCCCCCCTCAAAAATAAAACTAATACTCAGACACAATGCTGTATACACTGTCAGAAGAGATTGATGTATTGGTTTTTTTTTTTTTTGCCTGTTTTGCTTTTTTACAAAGAATCGTTCAATTTTTTGTGCGTTGGGGAGAGGAGGTCACAGTATTTCCAGAGGTAATTGTGATTTTTTTAAAACCCACTAATAAAACTAATTTTAAATTTAAGAAAAACTATAGAGGGAACTTAAGAAAACCAGATCCTTCTTGTTAAGTCTCTCCTTGCTAAGGGGGTACTCAGTAAGATGGATTCGCTGTCTCAGATCATTCAGAGGATTCCCGAGGCATTAATTGAGCCTCTGATAATGGTATAGAATGATTACCATACCTCATGAAGAATCTAACTTACTATTCCAGAGTAGAGCTAAGACCCAAGGGAGAGGAACACTCTCTTAGAGTGCATATTACAAAGGAAACAAAAGCAAGCCAACAAAAAAAAAGAGATGTGGGAGACCAGAAAATTGAGGATTGTGGAAAGAAAAGGAAGAAGAGAGAGATGAGGTAAAATGTATTTTTTAAATCAGTGGGAAGACTACAATCATGTAATGAAAGGATACTAAAAGAAAGCCATATTCTGAGTAATTGCAATAGCCAATTTTAGGCCTGAAGGACAGATAATTAAACATACCTCCTCCTGGAGTGGGGGAGGGATTTGTAAGGCAAAATGTTGCATATGCCATTGCGTGCAGAGGTTCAGTTGTTTCTCAGCGGTGTGTGGGAGAACCTCTATCTCAGAATGACTGATGTAGGGGAGAGAAGCATTAATAAAATTTATTTTTAAAAATAAGTGGGAAGCTTTGCCAAGGAATTGATGACAATGAATGAGGAACTGAAAAGGCAAAGCAAATATTGAAAGGGATTCAAAAACACAAGGAAACAAAAAAAAGTCTAGGAAAGGGGGAGTATTCAGAAGGCCCAAAATAACCCAACACCTGAGAGACAAGCCAAAAAAAAAAGACAAAAACCAGGGGAGGTCCAAATTCTTGGTTTATTGAGGAAACAGTTAAGATCAATACAGCTACATAATTTGGCTTCTCTCTAAATACTTTATTCTTTCTGTGGTTCAGTTACTATCTTTTTAAAGTCTCAGATTCTCTAAAATTAAACACACACATACACTCCTTGAGTGTCCTGTGACTACTCTTAAGCAATTTACTTGGTGAAGAGTCAATCAACTGATTGTAAATTTGTTCACAAAAACACAGGCTCCTGCAGCTGGAAACCACCTAAAGATATTGCTTTGTGACCTGGGAGGTCCTCAAGGGGATAGTGGACAGGGACAGAACCTGTGATTTCACTGATTCAGAGAACTCCTATGAATTGCCTATTAATTTATAGAAGTATTAATTATTTATTGTGACCCAGATAAAAGGGAAAAAAATCTCTTGGAAGGGGACATGAAGTTCAGCTACCCACCCTTGCTTTCTACCCAAGAATTTGTTGAACCCAGCTTGTTCAAGGGTAGGGGAAGCTATGAACAACTTATAGTCTCAATCCTGGTGCTCCCAGTATATGACTAAGGCAATGGGACTGTTAGGGAGTCCCTCTGGGTTGGGGTGGGGGGCGGCATGCCTGACCATGGTGTAGCAAGTAACCGTTTCCATCACACTTTAATAAGGCATAGAGAGTACAGAGGCAAATGGCATGGGATATAGGGTTTTGGTGGTGAGAGATGGACTCACTATTATTCATGCCATTTAGGGTTAATTTATGATCACATCCACATCATCTCAAAGTTAACTTTAGGGTTAGTTCATTCGTGTAATGTTTACTGGCATTCTGCTGGTCTAACCGTGTTTGTTTGAGATTTACATTCCACAGGCAGTTAGCAGGACTGAGGGGCCCTTACATTACAGGCTAGCTTGCTTTCCCTAATTTAGCACATGGTCTCAGGATATGGCCTTAGTTCATTTATGAGACAGTTTCTAGTAGCTATGCTCCCCTCATTTATGAGACAGTTTGCAAGTAGCTGTTATGCTCCCTTGATTTATGGGATAGTCTGTAAATGACTTTTAGATTCCCATTTGCAATCTTACTTCCTCCTATTATTATCTTATACAAGCTACTTATAAACTTAATTTTCATACTAGCTAAAAGTGTGATTGGGAGTGGGCAGGTAAAGGGGACCAGAACATGTTAGATAAAATTTCAACACTTCCTAGATGCAGAAAATCCCTCTACCAATTCAGTTTGACTACTTGTCTTCAATTTAAAGTATTCCACAAGTCACTGTTAATTATGAAAATGAAAGTGCCCAAAGCATTCTTTTCAGCCATTTATTCTTTTCAATTTCCTACAGGAATCAGGCTGGGCAAACCATCATGATGCTCTGAGGTTTTTCCAGAGCCAGCAGGCCAGCACTGATATTTCTTTCAACCTAGGAAAAAACCCAAAGCACAAAATTACCCAAATGTCAGAATTACTATGTATGACCTTCCCCTTTTGAAGATAGGCAGCAAAAAGAGAGGTAGAGATCCAAATGGTAGAGGAGAAGAAAGATTTGTCTAGACAGCAAAACCCCAATAGTTAATTCATCCTTAATCTGAAATGAGGCTGATCTACCATACTGAATTTTCATTGAGAATTTTATTCTTTAACATTAAAGGACTTTGGAATTTTTTTATAATAATAATCCATATTGGTAACATTATGGATATGAGGAACTCCCTTGGGTGGAAACTTCCTTAATGATGCAGGTGAGAGGCCATGCCGTATCATAGCTTGATGACTTCTCCTGAAGTCAGGAAGATTTGGGTTCAAGTCAAGCCTCTGACACTTAGCAGCCATGTGAC
>JAQQSZ010008765.1:0-12950 GCA_028646595.1 Phalanger gymnotis
GTGGGTGGGAATCTTTTTCATTAAGAGCAAAAATTAGGACAGGTCCCCTTTTACCTCACGCCTCCTCCATTATGGAGGTGTGCCCAAATCTTGCAAGGTCTGTGAAATAAATTTACTTTGATCCTCCTAAGGATGTCTTTCCTATTATTTAAAATTCTGTCCCATACAAGGCCTACTGATTTGCATAATTTGCATAGGTTAAAGAGGGAAAGTAGGAGAAATAAAGAATGTAGATTAATCATAAACTCAGACAAGGAAGATCTAATTAACTTCACTTCTGCTTCTGTATCCTTATTATCCTACCTATATAAACTGAATAACCAAGGAAAACTATGTAAAAAGTAAAGAATGTAAACTAACCATAACTCAAGCAGGAGTGGAGGCAATGGTAACCTCCACTCCTGCTGCTGTGTCAGTGTGAGTGTTCCCAGTGAGCACTGCACCTGCTCTTTTGAGGAGTGTAATAAATACCTTCCACTGCCTACTCTGGTCCTGAGTTCTTTGGGTGAGAATGGGCAAATCACATGGATCTTCCTAAGGTTATGCTACCAGGAAAGCAATGAGTTGCAGAAGCACATTTTGGGCTAACTTCCTGACCCTCCCTTGGGGAGCCCTGTGATCCCCACAGATAAAGGGGGGCTACCACTTGGTCTTCCTCTGGGAGTCCTGTGGTCTACACAGCCCTCCTTAGGGGTTATCATGTGGTTCTTTGTCAGGGTCCAACCCTAGGAAGTCCTGTGATTCCCCACAACCGTTCTAAGGGGCCATCACTTGGGTCCTCCTTAGGGTCTGACCCTAAGAAGCCCTGTGATCCTCACAGATAAAGGGGGGCTACCACTTGGTCTTCCTCTGGGAGTCCTGTGGTCTGCACGGCCTTCCTTAGGGATTATCACAGGGGTTCTTCCTCAGGACTTTGGCCCTGCCTAGGAAGTCCAGTGATCCCTAAAACCGTGTTTCTCACACTTTGTGACTTGGTCAAGTTAACTTCTCAGAGCCTCAGTTTCTGTATCTGTAAAATAACGTACAAAGTCTCTTCTAGCTTTAAATTTAGATGTACTTAACTTTAAACAACACTGAATAAACATACTGTCAAACATTTCTGCATAAAAATGAATTTCTATGTACTGCATTTCCCTCCATTCCTTGATCATCTCACCATAGGGATGTTGAACACAATTTAACATTAATTTAATGACATATGTATGAGTTATCAATTTATTAGGATAAGATTTAGATATCATTTAGTTCAATCATCTCACTTATGGAAGAGAATACTGAGTCCTATAGAAATTAAATGAGTCACCCAAGGTCACAGAGATAAATACCAAAGCTGAAATTCAAATGCAGGTACTCCATACCAAATCTTGTAGTCTTGACCATTTACCCCAACCAACCCCCATCCATTATTTCTAGATTCAAAAATGAAAAGTGGAGAAGGTATTTGTAAATTAGTTCTCTGGAATCCAAAATCTATTTCCCAACAAAGACAATGACCAAAAAAAAAAAAATAAAGTAGTAGTTAACTAGCATAATCCACTCTCACCCACTCGGCAAATAACAAAAATGAAATACTGTTTTCTACCTAAATGTTTAATAAATGTTTGTTGAATGACTGAAAAAATGTACATACTTCTTAAAATTACAATAAACTTTCACATAAATTATCTCATTTAATTTTCAAAACCACTAAGTGCTAAGAAGAACAACTATCCTTATTTAAATAATAATAGTTAACACTTCTAAGTGTCAGACACAGTGCTAAGAGCTTTTACAAGTATCACATTTGATCCTCACTACAACTCAGTGAGGCAGATGATACTGTTATCCCCATTTTATAAAAGAGGAAACCGAAGCAGAGGGTAAGTTACTAGTCCAGGGTTACACAGATATTAAATGTCTGAGGCTGGACTTAAACTTTGGTCTTTCTGACTACTGGCAAGAAAACTAAGGCTCAGAGAGGTTAAATGACTTGCCCAAGGTCACAAAAGTTAGTGGAAACCTCAAAGCTACACTTTTAGATACTATGTGACATCATTTTCAAATATGCCCCAATATCTAGCTCAAAAGCTTTGGATGTTGTCCAGTTACACAATTTTGAAGGAAACCTTATAAAAAATTAAATCAATTTTTCAATGACAACTCTTTTGCAAAAGCATAAAAATGTCTTCAATTCCAATCTTCTTGCTGGAATGAAGTGATTCAAATTTCATTAAAATCAAACTTAATTCAACAGTATCTAAGGCATAAGGAATTTTATCTGTGCTAATACTCCTTCCTTCACTGATAAAAATTACAACTCCATAACCTAATAAATGATCTTCAAAACAATTCATCACACTGCAGTCCACCTGGTGAAACTTTTCTGAATTCTACAAGGCTAGTTTTCCAGACACCATTGAGCCTATGATCAGTCTTTCCGGTCAGTTAACCAGAATTTTCAGCAAAGACTATGTAGCCCCCGACACTGTGCTAAGCACAGCAGATGCAAAGAAAGGCAAATCCAAAACAAAACAATCCAGCCCTGACTTCCAAAGACCTGAGTCTAAAGGCGAAGAAGGCAAAATAACACCAACGACTAAGAAAAAACAAGATACAGACAGAATACATTGGGAGGAGGGAGGAATGAATGCCAGGGGGGGATCAAGGAGGATTAGGGAGGACTGAGGAAGGTTTCTTGTAGAAGGCAGGACCCTAACTGACTGGAAGGAAGTCAGGAAGCCAGAAAGCCAAGATGAGAGGAGAGTTCTAGACATGAAGGATAAGCAGAGAAACCACTCCAGACTTTCCAAAACTATTAATGTGGGGAAACAGTCTTCTAGAATTTAAGGACATTTTACCTAACACAATGAGAAAATAGGTACTCAGTTGGATGTATCAGAAATAAAATAACCTGTAAAGATTATCTTCAGCACTGAAAAGAAATGCAACACTGTGAGAAACAAAAGGAGGAATTTTGTTTCCACAGGATTAAAAGTACTTCTATCTTTGAGTGATAGCATAATGTCAGTCAGAGGTGACTGGTTCTAATCAGAGCTGTGACCTTGCAGAACCAGGCTTCTGTTCAGGTAAAAGATTAGAAGCTGGTAGGCATGTTTAATGAGCTATTTGAGAGGGACATGACATGGGCACTTCAGGAGGTTCCCTCTAGCCAATGGTGATAGGGGTGGGAAATTCAAATTGGGAGCACCACGAAAGGGCTCCCATCTGTCTGACTCTCTGTCCTCCATTAAGGCGGCTACCTGTTTATTCAGAAAGAATAAACGTAAAATTTAATGAAAACTTTCCTGGCTTTCCAACAAGTATTGTTTATTCCTAGACTAAGTATGTTTCTCACAAACACATATATATATTAAAAAAAAAACAACAAACCATTACCCAATTACTTCTATGAGGCAAATATGCTGTTAAATATTTAACCAAGAAACCCTTAAAAAAGAGAATTACAGGCTAATTTCCCTAAATGACTGGAAGTATACATTCAGTGTTCATGGATAGGTCAGATTAATATGGATGCAAAAATACTAAATAAAAAATTAACATAATACAAACAATACACAAAGTTATTTACCATGACCCATTATGGTTTCTACCAGGCATTGAAGGCTGGTTTTAACACCAGAAAAACTAGCAACATTTCATTTTTTTTTTTCTATCTGGAACTACAATTTCATCAGTAAACAGAATTCTGCAAAATACAATCTTAAGGAGTTGACTAAATGATGAAAGGACAACATTTGTCAAGGTTCACAAAACCAATGTGTCAAAGGGCAAGATTTGAATGCAAGTCATACTAAATCTAAGGCTCGGTCCCCTATTAACCTTGCCACTCTTTAATAAAACATATAAACCAAAAACTGCTTGGAAAAAATAAGACTATGTCAATAGATTAAAAAAAAAACCACAAACCAAATACAGTCATTAATAATAAAATAAATTATTTATAATTTATAAAATAAAAATAAAATAATAAAAATGCAAAAAAGGAAAAGAAAATTAAGTACAGAGATTTCTCTCTGTGCAACTTAAAATTTTCTACATTACTATGCCAAGAGCCAAATAAGAGGCAATGGAAAAACACTAAAAGCATTCCAAATAAAATTAAGCACAAAGGAAAGATGCTCACTCTCTCTGCTTTTTGACGCGATACTGGAAATTCTTGTTTTACAATTACAATAGGACAAGAAAAAGATACCAGGGAGATTAATAACAAAAAAGAAGAAATCAAAATATTACAAAATACTACTTAAAGATGAAAATAAATTTAGGAAATCTGACTTCCTCAAATAATGAAGACAATGAATTCAACACAATTGCAGTACACAGATCCAGAAAAATTTATTTTTATTTAATGATAGAGAAAAACTAAATAAAAAACAAACAATACTTTATCAGAAAACTATGAAATATCTGAGAATTAGTTTGCCTAAGAATACAAAGGATTTTATAACAAATATGAAATTACAACCAAAATAAAGGAGGACCGAAATAATCCTACAGATTTATTTCATGGATGAGTCAAATTAATAGTCAAAAAAAAAAACACTCTTCAAATTACTTTAAGTAAGATAATAAATGTAAAGCACTTTGAAAATCTTGAAACACTATGTAACTTAGACATTTAATTTTTTTTTTTTTTATATCTTGTTTTACATCATCATTTCCCCCAGTATCTCATCTACTCCCTTCCTCTCCAGGAGAGCCATCCTATATAACAAAACACTATTTTTAAAGACAAAAAGAGACGGCAAAAATTAGCATAAGTGATCAATACACTTTAAAGTTCTGAAAGTAAGTTTTTCAATGTTCAACACTTATGGACTTCTCACATCCCCAAAGGAGACAGATGAAGGTATTCCATCTCTTGTTTCCACATTCACTTTTGATTTATTTTTGTGGCTGTTTTTTTCATTTACATTGGTGTAGTAATTGTAGTACATTCATGTAGATCTTTCCACGCGTCTCTGAATTAATCACATTAATCATTTTTTATAGCACAGTAATCTATTACATTGACATGAACTTGAACTTGACTTAATTTGTTTAGACATTCCTCAATCCATTTTGTTTCCAACTCAATGTTAAAATAAAGTGCTGCTATGATATTTTGGTGGGAAAAGGGGTTTGTCTTATCAATGCATATTGGACCTAGTAATGGAATCTTCTGGGTCAAAGGGTATAGATATTTCAGTCCCTTTATTTCCGTAATCCCAAATTGTTTTCCAAAATGGTTCTCTATACTGATTCACAGCTCTATCAATAATGCACTCAGTAGTGAGCCTGTCTTCCCACAGCCCCTGTAACATTCACTATTCTCATTTTTTGTCATCTTTGCTAATTTGCAGGATGTGAAGACAGAGGTGTTTTGATTTGCCCTTCATTTATTTTTAGTGATTTGGAACACCTTTTCATGTGATTGTTAACAGTCTACAATTATTTTGAGAATTGTTTGTTCATATCCTTTCACCACTGGGGAATCGCACGCGTGCATGTGTGTGTGTCTGTGTGTTATATATCTCCTTCATATCATAGGTACAATGATTTTGTCTAGAAGCTTTTCTGTTTAATATAATCAAAGTTAACTATTTTATCTTTTGAAATTGCCTCTGTCCCTTGTTTGGTTAAAAATAACTTCCTAAAATTTCCCCCAAAATTATTTTACTGAGTTGGAAAAAGTAATAAAATTCATTTAGAAAAATAAAAGGTCAAGAATACCAAAGGAACTAATGAAAAAAATATAAAGGAAGGAGGTTTAGCAGAACCAGGTCTTATAAGGCAGTAATTATCAAAACTATCTAGTATTGGCTAAGAAATAGAAAAGTAGATCAGTGGAACATAGTAGACATATAATTTACAGCAGAAAATGACTATAGTAACCTTGTGTTTGGCACGTATAAACACTTAAATTTGAGGGATAAGAACTCATCATTTGATAAAAATTGTTGGGAAATCTAGAAAGTAATCTGGCAGAAATTGGGCATAGACCAATATCTTATACCATTTACCACAAAATGGATACATTACCTAGATATAAGGAGAGATGCATAAAAATTTAAAGAACATGGAATATATTACCTATCAGACTTATGGGTGGGTGAATAATTTATGAATAAACAAGAGATACAAAGCAGTGTGAGGTTAAAATGGATAATTTTGATTACATTAACTCAGAAAGGTTTTGTACAATAAAACAAACGAATCCATGATCAGAAGGAAAGCAGAAAATTGGGGAATTTTTTTTTATACTTTCTTAGATAAAGGTTTCATATCTCAAATATATAAAGAACTTCATTAACTCTAAAAGAATATGAGTCATTTCCCAATTGATAAACGGTCAAAGGATATGACCAGGCAGTATTCCAATGAAGAAATCAAGATAATTTATAGTCATGTGAAAAATGCTCTAAATCACTAATGATTAGGAAAATGTAAATTAAAACAACCTTGAGACATCACTTTATACCTATCACAATGACTAAAATGACTGAAGAAGAAAGTGACAATTGTTGGAAGAGAGGTGGAAAAAAATTGAAACACTACATATTGCATTGTTGATGGAGTTGCGAACTGATCCAACCATTCTGAAGAGCAATTTGGAACTATGCCCAAAAGACTATAAAAATGTGCATACCCTATACCACTTCTGGGGCTGTACCCAAAGGAGATCATTCAAGGGGCGAAAGGATCCGTATGTACAAAAATATTTATAGCAGCTCTTTTTGTGGTGGCAAAGAACTGGAAATCAAAGGGATGCGCATCAATTGGGGAATGGCTAAAAACAAATTGTGGTATATGAATGTAATGGAATGCTATTGTGCTATAAGAAATGAGGAGCAGATGAACTTCATAAGAACCTGGAGAGTCTTATATGATTTGATGATGAATGAAGGGAACAGAACCAGGAGAATACTGTACACAGCCACAGACACATTGCTTCTGTGATGACTAACTTTGATAGAATCTTTTCAACAAAGCAAGGTTCTAAGACAGCTCCAAAAGACTCATGATGGAAAAGGCTATCCACATCCACAGAAATTATGGACTCTGAATGCAAATTGAAGCAAACTATTTGCTCTCTTTTTTTCTTTTTTCTTTTATTTTTGGTTTTGTTACATCTTTCTTACAGTACATTGCATTGGTTATAATTCTTTACAACTTAATTATTGAGAAAATAAATTTAATGTGAAGGTACCTGTAGAACCATATCAGATCACATGCAGAGGGGGGAAAACTTGGAACTCAGAAACTTGTGGAATTGAGTGTTGTAAACTAAAAAAAAATTAATGAAAAAAAATTTAAATAATGAGAGATACAAATTAAAGCTATGGGGTACTTACTGCCTTATGCCCATCAAACTGACAAAAATAATTAAAAGCAATGAAACTCAATGTTGGGGATATTGTGAGAAAAACAGGTATACCCTATTATTGCTTATGGGCCTGCAAACTTATATTATAAAACCTTTTTGTTGAGTCAACAGATAGAATGTGATAAAAATTACAAAAATAATCACATATGACCCATTAGTTCCACTGCTGTACCTATAACCTGAATGAATCACTTAAAAATAAAACTATCTACTCAAAGACTGAGATCTTTACAAAATAATGTAAAACGAATAGAGCAGAACTAGAACAGAGTATACACTAAGACCATACCAAAGGAAAAAAGAAATAAAATATATAAAGATCCTATTGAGGTCTTAGACTGAAAAAAATTATTCTAATTTATTTACTGAAATTAATTTAAATGAAAATAATAAGAAACACATGTAGCTAGTTGAGTTGGTGTTCAATGTTAAATTTTTAATGAAAATTTTATATTTTTAAATGAAAATTTTATATTTTTAAATGTATACTTAATCTATTCAACTATTCTTCAAAAAAGAGCCCTAAGTACCAAAGAGAGAATGATCCAGGAGTGACAGACAAGTACCTGTTATTTCAAAGAAAATCTCAGGGGAGAAATTTGCTGAATACCTATATTTTTTTTCATTTTCTCTTATAACTCATTTATGTAGGACTTTATAATTTATGAACTGCTCTCCTTACAACAATCCTGTGAGGTAATACAGAATCTTAAGAGTTAGAAGAACTGCACAATCCAAAAAGTTCAACCCATACCTAAGTGGTAATCCCATCTACAAGACCCCAACAAGTGGTCATTTATTTAGCCTGTTGCAAGACTTCAACTAATTAATGAGGCACGCACAACTTTTTGGAATTTGCATTACTTCTGATTTTCTCACCATCCTGGTAGAGACCAGTATGATAATAAGCAGTTATATTTATTACTATTTTCACTTTACAGACAGCTTAAGGGACATGTCCAAGAATATATAAATAGGTAACAGGTCTGAGCTTCAACCTCAAGTCTTTTGACCCCAACTCCAATGCTCTTCCTATTAAATTATGTTGGTACTTGGCATTTAAATATCTTACTCTGATAGGCCAGAAATAAATTTGACAAAACAGTAGGTAGTCAATTCAAAGAGTCCACCACATCTAGAAGCTCAATGTGGTAAAAATGTTTATGATCAAGCTTTAGCCCTAAAGAAAATATCTGAGTATGAATAAACCTTCCTCCCTCTTTGCAGAGGAGTCTAGGAAGTATGGGATACTAAGGGATATGTAATACAACATACAATTTCTGATTCGTTCGGTATTTAGTTTTGCTGAACTGTTTCTTTGTTTAAAGGGATATGAGGGGTGAGAGGATATACTGCTAAATATAGATGGTGTAAAAACAAAAGGTATCAATAAAATTTAGAAGTAAATTTCCATGAGGTACTGCATATAGATTCTGGTTTTGCCATTTACATCATTATAACAATTATTAATTACAAATTTTACTATAAAGGCACTGAAAAATAAAATCTATGGATCTAATAATCATCACTTAAGTTATTATAATGATATACCTCAAAACGTAAATCTAACTGTAGCCATAAACAATACTGATATGATTCTCTTTATACATAACCATTTTCTATCAGCTTACTAAAGCATAAAATCAATCAAGATTAATATTTTACACTAATGGTTTTCAAAGGAATATGCTGTTAGGTACAGGGCATTGAGGTTTTTATTGGGAACGATCTGTTGTGTAACGTTTTAAAAATGAAAACAAGTAAAAATATCTTCGTGTATTCTGTGACAATTATAAACAAAAAAACTTACTGGCTTCACATTAAAATCAAACGTTGATCTCGCCAATGTTGGAGACAGATACATGGATGGATGGAGCATTCATGTATTAAGCACTTACTTTGCTGTGTATACTAGACACTGTGTTAAGTATTGGATATATTATCCTCAAGAAGGTTACATTTTAATGGGAGAAGACAACAAGAAAAAGTAGTTTGTGGAGTCCAAAGTTTGGTGGAGACAAAAATAAAGGCTAGGATACAGTCTGCACAGTATCAAGATGGCTGGGATGTGTAAAAGTTATAGTATGACACAGACAAAAGTCATACAAGTTATAATCAAGAAGCAAAACCCTAGTAGTAGTGAGAAAAAGTAACATATCTTATATCACTCATCTGAAAAGGGGAGAAGGCACCAAACACTTAGAAAAATATTGACTTTATTATTATGAAAAAATGCATTTAAGAAAATACTAATAAATACCAATTCCCATGCCTACTTTCCCATCTCTACAAAAATCTTCAAGAGATAATTTTTACACCTATCAAGGATTTCACTGATGATGGTATGAGGAAGGCAAGTTTACACAAATGATGTTCTACAGCAGATGACATCTTCCCATTCACGCCATTTTCCAAGATTTATTGACAAATGTCTCTCAATCATAAATATTTATCATTGATAATTGATACACATTTGTTCCCACTTCTTATACTATCTTCACTGACTTTATGCACACAAAAGTTTTTTAATTGCAGACTATCTCTTCCATATTTGCTTTAAAAGTATCTTCCAAAGTTACAAAACATACTTACACTACTCTTCTCATTTTTAATGATATGACTCCTTATGTACAGGTCACATATTCGATTAAGCTTATCTAAGTAGGTGGTATAAATGGCTGGTCTAAACCTAAAAAATGCCAAATGCTTCCTAATTTTCCCAGGAGTTCTTGTGAAAAAAGGAGTCCTTCCACTAATAATTAATGTTCTTGGGTTTGTCAAACACTGATTTATGATTGCTTCTGTTCTTTTTCAGCCTGCTCCACTAAAATCCACTAACAAATAGTTTTGATAACTACTGTTTTACAATCATCCAAGGTCTAGAAAAAACTTCTTCAGTCATACTTTATTTTTCTATTTCACTTGAGATTATAGGGCTTTTGTCATTCCAAATGAATTGCAATTGTTTTGCCTAGTTCCTCAAAATATCCTCAAGGTCAAGGGTGTCAAACACATGTTCCACAAATGGCCCACAACATTCCCAAATGCCACTGAACAAGATTAAAATATAACTGGGAAATATTTAACAAAATAAATAAAAATATAATAAAAGATAACATTACATTTTAAAATTAAGTCACTATGAGGCCCGCAGGAATCCTTATGTACAACTTAGTGATCTGTTTCTACTAAAGCGTGACACACACCGCCTGAGGTAATCTGGTAGTATCACATTAAGTCCATAAGTTAACTTGGTACTGTCATAATTTTTTATCATATTGCCACAGGTCAACCACGATAATGACTGTCTTCAATTATTTAAGTGTCTCTTTGTTTTTGTAAACAGTATTATTATAAAAATCTTTCAAACATCTTTACAGATTAACTCCCAGATATTTTATACATTTTATAGTTATTCTGAATATAATTTCTATTATTTCTTTCTGCATTTTTTTAGTATAGAAATGCTGATGCTTGCTGAAGCTATTAAGTGAATAAATTAGGGGGTTTTTTTGCTGGGTTTCTAAATAAACCATCAGGCCACCTACAAGCAGGAAAAATTTTGTTCTCTTGTTTCTATATTTAGCATTTCTTGAACCATATTAAGAGTGGGAATAGTGGGCATCCTTGCTTTTCCTTGCTTGTAATGGGAAAGCTTCAAACAATGCTATTTCTTCGTGCTAAGGATATGCCTTTGGTTATACTGAAGGATTCCTCATTGCTTATACTGGTTAAGGTTTTTGACATAGATAAGTCTGTAGAATGCATTCTTGTTGAGGTTTGGATTAGACTAGATTGGCCCCTGATACCCCTACTGAGATTCTGTGAAAAAGTAACACATTCCATGACGGTTACATTTTACAGTTAGAATAAAGCTGTGTCTATGTGACACCAAAAAGGAGCACTTCAACGGTGGGGGCAAAAATTAGTTAAATTGGTTATTTGGCATCGTGCAGACACCAAAAACAAGGTTTGACTGAAACTGGAAAAATAAACAACTAAGCTGTTAAAAGAACCAAAATTCTGGAACTGGTGAACCTATGTTTGATAATGGTAAAAAATATTGCTAAAGAAAAATTTTATAGTTTTTATAAATTACAAGAAACCTAATAACAATGCTAGTGAACTGAATAATGAGTCAAAAGCAATTCCTCTGCAAGAAAATTAAAAACAAATAAATTAATCTTTGTAAATGATCATCTTATTCCCTCCCAAAATCCTCTTCGAGTGTCTCATTTTGTTCTGGAGGTGACCTTGGATTCAAAGGCTATTCAGAAGGGTGCAAGCACTGAAATATTTTACCAAGCCAGTAATAGACTCTGCCAGACAACCTACCTAAATTTGGAGAGGTTCCTTAACAGGTTGACCACAGAGTCAACAATTTTTTGACCATAGCAATTCTCAAAGCCTATCTACCCACATATCCCTAGGAGATAACTGACTAAAAGACATGCACATCAAAATATTTATACCAGCACTTTTTGTAAGAGCAAAGAACTGGAAACAAAGTAGATGCCTGCATAGTATCTAACAGGATCATAAATACTGCACTAGAAAGTATTTCAAAGACCATCTAATTCAAACTGATTCTTTCCCGCCCCCCATATTATAGAAGAACTGAGGTCCAGGGAGGTTATTTCCCCAAGATCACAGACAGTATCAGATCTGGAATTTGAAACCAAGTCCTATGACTCCACTGTACCACTCAATTGGGAAATAGCTAAACCAGCTGTGGAAAATAAATATAATGGAATGAACTGATGCAAAGTAAAGCAAGCAAAACACACACACACACACACACACACACACACACACACACACACACACACAATTCCCTCTACTCTTCTCACATCAATCACTCAGATGCCTTCTTTTATTATTTCTTGTTTCATCTCTATCTCATATGCAGAAGTAGATCTTCTTGGCAAGGCTAAGCCTTATACATTCACAAACTATCCCCAGTTCATCTCATCTTCTCTTCTCTATTGCTCCCTCTATCATCCCCATTCTCATTAATCTTCAATTTCTTCTGTCTCCTAGCTGATTCCCTGATACCTACAAACATGCCCATGTCTCTGTCATCCTCAAAAACTCCTCCCTTGATCCATCAATCGCCATTAGCTATCTCCCTTATCTGGGCGCCTTTTTGTAGCACCTGAACTATTTGAGTTTATCTACAATGGATGATTCTACTTTTTTTTTTTAACTCACTCTCTTCTTGCCTCTTTGCAGGCTGTTTTCTGATCTCATCCTTCAAGTGAAACTTTCCCAAATAACCAATGACCTCTTAATTGCCAAATCTAACGGCTTTTAATCAATGTTCATCCTCTATGACTTCTGTGCAGTCTCTGACGTTGTCACCCATTCTCTTCTCCTTTATATTCTTTTCTCTCTAGGATTCAGAACCCAGCTCTCTTGGTTCTCCTACCCGACTGCTCCCTCTTTCCCTCCTTTGCTGGATCTTCATCCAGGTCTAGCTTGATAGCTAATTGTGGAGTCCCTCTAGGCTTTGTCCCAGGCCCTGTTCTCTTCTCTCTATATACTATTTCATTTGATTATTAGCTCCCATGGATTCAATTATCAT
>JAQQSZ010008766.1:0-12949 GCA_028646595.1 Phalanger gymnotis
CTGGAGCCCTGCTTCCCTCTGCCACTTTGTGGGTTCTGCAGTTCTAGAATTGGTTCAGAGCCATTTTTTTATAGGTTTTTGGAGGGACTTGGTGGGGAGCTCACGCCAGTTACTGCTTTCCAGTCGCCATCTTGGCTCCGCCCCACATTCCTCCATTTTCTGTCACCTCTCTCATTTTTCCTACAGCTTCTCTTCCTGCTTAGAGACTAACGGAGTTATCAATGATTCAATAATAGACAACATAATATGATTCATTTGGAAAAGCAAAGCAGTTTGGAAATTTCAGGAAATTCATGAGCAAAAGTAAAAGTACAGGGAGTTTACCAGGCCCCAAACTATAATATAAAGTCATCAGAATTATTTGTTATAGGTTAGAAAACAGAAAAGCACAACAAAAGGTTCCTATCTAAGCAAAAGAATCTATTGAAAACAAAAGCCAAATCAAAGGAAAGGACTTTGAAAAGTTTACTTTTTTAACCAGAACAATTGGGAAAACTTGTACAATAGAATGATCACTGGTTTTGGAATGAGAGAAAATGGGTTGAAATCCCTTTTCTTTCTTTAAAATTATTTTTTCTTTCATCAAATATTTCCCAGTAACATGTAAAAAATTTAATGCTCATTTTTTAAAAGTTAGAATTTCAAATTTCCTCCCTCCCTTCAGCACTTCCTTCCTATTTGAGAAGGCAAGTGATTTGATATTAATTACATATGTGAAGTTATGCAAAACCTATTTCTATATTAGCCATGTTGGGAAAAAAAACCCACAAACAAAATAAAACAATAAAAATACAGTTAAAAAAGTATGCTTCGTTCTTCATTCAGAATTTATCAGTTTTCCCTCTGGAAGTGGGTAGTGTCTTTTATCATCAGTCCTTGGAACATTGTCTTGATCAAAGTAGCTAAGCTTTTCACAGTTGATGATCCTTACAATATTGCTATTAATGTGTACATGTTCTCCTAGTTCTGCTCACTTCAATTTGCATGACTTTTTTTTTCAATTTGCAAGTCTTCCCAGGTTTTTCTGAAACCATCCTGCTAGTCATTTCTTATGGCACAATATCATCCTATCACAATCGTATACCACAACTTGTTCAGCCATTCCCTGATTGGCATTCCCCCAATTTCCAATTCTTTGCTATCACAAAAAGAGGTGCTACAAATATTTTTGTACAACTAGGTCCCCTCCCATTTTCTCTGATCTTTTTGGGACACAGACCTGGTAGTTGTATTGCTCCATCAAAGGATATGCATGATTTTATAGCCCTTTGGGCTTAGTTCCAAGTTGTTCTCCAAAATGGTTTGATCAGTTCATAACTCCACCAATGGTGAATTAATTTCTCAATTTTTCCACATCCCCTCCAGTATTTCTCATTTTCCTTTTGCGTCATTTTAGCCAATATGATAGGTGTGAGGTATCGCAGAGTTGTTTTAATTTGTAATCCTCTAATCGGTAGTGATTTAGAGCATTTTTTTTCACATGACTATTGACACCTTCCATTTATTCTTCTGAAAACTACCTGTTCATATTCTTTTGTCATTTGTCTACTGGGGAATGGTTTTTATTTTTATGAATTTGGGTTATTTCTTTACATTTTTGAGAAATGAGGTCTTTATCAGAGAAATTTACTGTAAAGTTTTATCCCAGTTTTCTGCTTTCCTTCTAATCTTGGCTGCGTTAGCTTTGTTTCTGCAAAACCTTTTAAATTTAATGTAATCAAAAGGTCAATTTTATATCCTATCATGCTCTCTATCTCATATTTGGTCATAAGCTCTTTCCTTATCCATAGATCTGACAAGTACATTTTTGATGCTTCCCTAAAGAAGGGGAAGGATATTACTCTCTCACATAATAGGGATGCATGAGATAAAGAGTATACAAACACTGAGGAAAGAGTAGAATAAAGGGATATCTCATGAATCTCACTTTTATCCTAATGAGATAAAAGATATTAAAAGATGCTCACACAAACACACACAGAGTGTATGGTATAAAAATACGTTAAACTCAACAGAGAAATAAGCAGGGAAAGAGAGTTTTTGTTTGCTTTGTTTTGTTTTAATGTTCAAAGACCCTCAAGGAATAGTTTTAGAAGCAGAAAGAAGCAAAAGACAGCAGAGAAAGTCCAAAGCAGAGACTGAGAAGCAGGGGATCAGAGATAATATCCTTGTAATGGTAGTTTTAATTCGAAGATCTTTCCCACCCATTAATAAGCCCATGTGACATGCTTAGGTCACAGGAAGTCTGAGTCACATGTGGTGGGAGGAGCTTGCTGAACAGAGGAACTGGAAGGGTAGAGTAGGAAATTCTCAGAGAGGTTAGAGCTGAGGGAGAGAGCAGACATGTCCCAGCTATGCTGTGAGTGTATGTTGGTGGCAAGGCCCCAGCAGGGGGCAGGGAGGTTATGGAATATGGTTTTGGGATCTGGCTCTCTGGTGCCTGAATAAATGGTTTACTTCTTCTACCTTCTACATCGAGAGTCTCTTATATTTTGTGACACAGAACTACATAGGCATATCGGCAATTATCGTCTGTATTTTGATTATTGCCTTGCTAATACAGTCCCCACAAAAATACACACACAAAAAGCTTTTCTAAATGAGATTTCCCCCCATGGACATGTTATGTTTCATATCAGTTTGGGACTACAGGAGCCAAAAAAAAATGTACTTCTTGGAAACAAATGCAAATGCAAACATTACAAGGCCAGACAGCCTTACTTAAAGATCACTGATTGTAGAGCACATACTCTTACTGTGTTACTGAATTAAAACAAACCAAGGAAACATGAACAACTTGTAGTGCTATACTTCCAAGCTGAAGGAAGCAAAGTGTTTTACTAAGGAACGACTTCAGAGGTTGGAAAAGAGCAGGCTGAAAGTAGTGCTTGCTCACCTCTGTGCAATAGCCTTTTGCCAACCCCCAAAACTCAGCAAGCAAGCAGTATTTTTTTCTGTAAGACTTTTCAAAATAATGTTTTATTTTGCATATATATGTATAATGTGCATGAATATGTTTGTAGAAGTGTATATATTCACTTAGGGGGAGGGCAGGGAGAGAAACTAGCTAGCTAATCCAATATATACAACTAGGTGTTGGTTTGTTTGGGGACATTTGGAACTTGTTGGAATGTTTTCCCTTCTGAAACAATTGCTCTCATATATCCTTGGATTTGGAATTCTCATATCTGAATTTCACAGAAATGTCTACATTGCCACAGAAATGTCCCAAAGTAGAACATCCACATTCTTTCTTACCTCTCTTCTGAAATGATGAACAGATGTGGACATAAAAAATTGCACGTTTTTAAAGCACTAAGCAGGAGCTAGTGCCCGCATGATATTTGCTGGAAGCCAAACCACAACTTAAAGTTTGATTCCTCCTGTCTTCCTGGGTTGCATGCTAAGCTTCTCAATACAGAAAACATAATGTCATTTGTGCATATCTATTTGTCTAATTTTTTTGCAGCCAAGACATGTCCGAGCTTCAGCGGAGAATAGAAAAAGTTATGTGGAAAATACAAAACTATATGCTGATTATTACAGAAAGAAGCTATGCCAAACACCAGTCTTAGTTAAGATATCTGTGAAGTGGATTTTGTGTAATTTACAACCAAGCCTTATTTTTTATTGAATGTTTGTGATTTTCTTTCCAAATCCATTCAATTAAAAAATTATTAAGTACTAACTGTGCAAAAAATATATTGTGTTATGCTCTGGGCAAAGACAAACTGAAGAATCATCTTTGTCTTCCAGTTCATATTCTAGTAGGAAGATAAAACATATATGCAGTTAAATAAATAAAAGATATTTTGAGAAAGTAAATAATAATGAAAACTAAGGAAATCAGAATAAAAGCTTCTGATAGGAGGTGGCTCTTGAGTTTAGCCTTGAAAGAAGCTCAAGATTTTAAGATATCAGAGAAGAGGAAGTGAATTCAAGGATTGGGGTATAGCTTACCCAAAAGCATGGAAACTGGAAATGGGATTCTGAGTTTCAACAAGAAAGTAGGCCAGTTTGTCTAGAACTTGGAGAACGTGAATGGAACTAAGCTGAAATGTCTGGAAAGGTAGACTAGAGCAAGATTGTGAAGGATTCAGCATTAGAATATCTGGGGTTGAGTTGCCATTTATTAACTTTGTAACTTGGATTAAGTCATTTAACCTCTACGATCCTATTTCTGCATTTGTAAAATAGGAAAAATACTTGTCTAGCTCCCTCACTGGGATGAGAAGCAAATAAAATAAATAAATAAATAAATAAATAAATAAATAAATAAATAAATAAATAAATAAATAAATAAATAAAGCATATCATGTAGATATAAAGGATTATATACATGTGAGTAATTCTAACAGTGAGAATACACATTGCATGTTATGCAGTAGAGTTCATCTTCTTTAGAAGGTTTTTAAGGTTTATTAGTTGAGCCATTGCATTTTGAATAAACATTAAATATAATCTTTTCCCAAAGGACTTATCTAACCAGATTTCATTTTTTTTCCATCCAGAGCACTGAGAGATATTTTTCAAGTCCCCAACTAAGTTGGAATCTATATAGGTTCCTAAACCAAGGTCCTTGAGTATATGCAATGTTTCCTTTTATAGCAGAGGCCTCCCAACTCATGCTCCCAATTTATACTTCGCTAGGAGGTTGTATCTCCACAGTTTAGATGGATATGTGTTTCCACATGGTTCTCAGGGTAACCTTGAGGGGTTGGATGTGGGTTTTTTAATGATATTGTTCATGCCCCTGATCTTGCTGTGATCTCCCCTATGATCATTAGTTGCTGTGAATTATCCAGCCAGAGTTAATTAGCTTTTTAGAAATGGATATTTACAATGCAAGACCCAGAGCAGCAGTAGCATATCTCAGTCTTTCACAGTTTGACTATTTTGTTCAAACTCAAGTTCAAGATGGGAACTATAAAGGACCATCTGATTGTAAATGTCATAAAGGAATATCAGGTTCTCTATAGTAGGATCACTGTTTTTAGTGTTGGGGAATTTGGCACAGGATGTGCCATTAGGATCTCAATGAAAGAGTTGGCAGATTATTGCCTGTTAACTTGTCTTTGTTGATGTCATGCAAGGCAAACAGAAGAGTAAAATTATAGATTTCCAACATGGCAGCCATTTCCTTAGAACACCAAAGGCTGTTGCTGGCAAAGACTACAGTATGTGACTAAAAATGTAAAACTGATTGTCATAACAAATACATGTCAGCAGGAGACAGGACATCATCTTAATTTGACCCAGCATGATGTGAATGTCTTTAAATTCATCAACTCCAATGCTGACAAATATAGGCCTAACTACAAGCTGCTAATTATTTCCAGTTCAGAAGATATTTTTACAATATGTGGCTTGAAAGATAAGTAGCTTTCCCAAAGATCATGTTATTGGAAGTGATAGTAATCTGCATAATACTTGTTTCTATTACCTGAAAGGGGGAGACAGCCTCTAAGCTCTCACGGGTGGCTCCTTGGAGGACATGGAGATTCTAGTGTAACTGTGTAGAGTGGTGGAATTATCTCAAGTGTCTCTCTGAAGAATCTTCATTCTGATTTAGGTAACAGATGTAGATTGATAAGATTAGAAAGACAGTCATAAATATGTGGTTAAAAGTGCTTGTAAGTTGATCAAACTGAATGGCTATACCTCCTGGTCTATTGGCTTATCTGATAGATCTGGCAGAAAGTATAATGAAAAATTATGAGAGGGTGCATTCAATTTTCAATGAGATCAAGGACCTCTATGATAAAGGATGATGTCTTCCTCAGTTTCCTATGTGTCTTAGTGGAAGAATGCATTTTAGATGTGAAAGTAAAACTGACTAAGGAGGAGGTCCATTTAAAGAAGAATGCAAAGACACTTGGAGGAATTCAGAAATACCTGCAATTATAAAGCCTTTTAATGATCTGTTGGTTACTGTCTAGAAAACACAAAAATAATTAAGGGATTCCTTCTTCTGACTGAGCGCCAACTAAAAAGCAGAAATGTATGAACAAAATTTACTCTCCTCCTAAAATTAAAATTAAGAAATGGCAAGCTGCCCTCTTATGTTTATTATATCCTATTACCTGCTGATGCTAGATGCTACTTGTTTTGTAGGTCATTAAGTGGTTGGTACAAAGTAGAACCATTATTCTGCTATCTTTCTATTTCAAGTGTGTTTCTTGTAAACAACATATTGTTGGATTCTAGTTTCTAATCCATTCTGCTATCCTCTTCCATTTTATGAGTGAATTCATTTGATTCACATTTAAAGTTGTGTTTGCTGTGTATTTCCTTCGATCCTATCATGTTATATTTATCCTTCTCTTTGTTACCCTTTCCCCTCCACAAGAAAATGCTTTGCTTCTGACCACTGCCTCCCTTAAGCTGCCTTTCCTTTTATCCACCCCCCCCAAAACTTTTCTCTAACCCTTTTCCTTCCCATTCCTTGTTTGGCAAGATAAATTTTGATACCAAACTTGAATTCTTCCCTCCTTGAACCAGTTTAAATGAGAGTGAGCTTCAAGTATTGCCCAGTCATTCCCCCATTCTTCCCTCCATTATATGAACTCTTGCTTGTGAACTTCATTTGTGAAATGATTTTTCCCGTTCTTCCTCTCCTTCCCCTCTTCTCCCAGTGCATCTCTCTTCCTAATCCTTCCATTCTTCTTTTGAGACCATTCAAACATAATAGACTCACACTCATGCTCTCTACGAAGATCTCTCTAACTTCCCTAGTGATGATAAAGTTTCCGAGGGTTTACATAAATCATTTTCCCATACAAGAAAGTGAACAGTTTAACCTCACATAGTCCCTTATATCTCCTCACTCTTGTTTACCTTCTTGCACTTTTCTTGAGTTTTGTGTTTGAATGTCAAATTTTCTGCTCAACTGTTTTTTTATCCATTAGAAATGCTTAAAATTCTTCTATTTAATTAAAAGTCTATTTTTCCCCTGTGAGATTATACTTATTTTGGTGGGTAGGTTATTCTTGGTTGTAATCCTAGCTCCTTTGCCTTCCAGAATATCATATTGCAAACCCTGTGCTCCTTTATAGTGATAGCTGACAAATTTTGTGTGATCCTCCATGGTACTTAAATCCCTTTTTCTAGCTGCTTAAAGTATTTGACCTCATTTCACCTGGGAGCTCTGGATTTTGTCTCTAAAATTGCTGAGAGTTTTCACTCTGGGATTTCTTTCAGGAGATAACCAGTGGATTCTTTTAATTTCTACTTTGCCCTCTGATTCTAAGATATCTGGTCAGTTTTTCTTTATACCAACAGTTCCTGCTTCATGTAAATGGATTTTTCCACAGACCTCTATGTAAAGTGGTTTTTATATAATATGAATTTGCCCAGAGAAGCAAGGGCAGGAGGGGGAACATGTTAAAGTGGGGCTAGCCATGGGGGGCCTGGCCAAAATTGAGAAGAAAAACAGGGCAGGGCAGACACAGTGGGGCTGGACACAGACAAAGACAGGAGATGACTAGGGACTCACAGGGATCAGAGACAGACATGTGGTACCAAGTATGGATGGACAGAGGACAAGCATGCAGTGGCCAGACATACTGGCAGTTGGGCAGAGTGGGGCAAAGGTCTTCTTTCTCTGTGCTGAGGTTTCAAGCTACACTCCTTATCCAGTGGGGACAGTCCATTCTTCTGCTTTCACTTGGAGGTGTTTTTTGTTTGTTTTTTTGTGGGAGTGGATGGCAGGCCAAGGAACACCAAGCTGAGGGGCATGAGTGGAGAGAGAGAGCACAACACTGCATACTAAAGTTAACATTGGTGGTTTTTTGGAATGCAGATTTTTTTTCAGAATTATTTATGTAAAGTTGAATTTGCATAATGCAAATTTGTGTAAAGTGACAACTATATGATTTCTTAAGATATGATGTCTAGGCTTTTTAAAAAAATCATGGCTTTGGGGTCTGAGGGATTTTTTTTTTAAATCATGGCTTCTAAATCATGACAATTATTTTAAAATAATCTCTCATTGATTTATTTTCTTTCCTATTTTCAGTTGTTTTTCTTATGACATATTTTACATTTTTCTTTTATATTTCCATTTTTTGACTCTGTTTTATAGTTTCTTAATGTCTCTCTTGACCAATTCTAATTTTTAATGAATTATTTTCTTCTGTGAGGTTTTACCCTTTAGCCAATTCTGATTTTTAAGGAGTTATTTTCTTTCAGTATTTTTTCTGCTTCTTTTACCAAGCTATTAATTCTCTTTTCATAAGTTTCCTATCTTACTCATATCTTTTCCCACTTTTCTGCTTTGCCACTCTTATTTGAATTTTTTAAGAAAGTGGAAAAATTATATTGCAGTTTGCATTCAGAGTTCATCAGTTTTCTCTCTGGAGATGGACAGAACTTTTCATCATTCCTTTGGAATTGTCTTAGATCATTGTATTGATAGGAGTAAGTTTTTCACAGTTGATCATTGTTACAAAATTGCTAGTACTGTGTACAATGATCTGGTTCTGCTCACTTCACTTTGCACTAATTCATACAGGTCTCCTGGTTTTTCTGAAACCATCCCCTTCACCATTTCTCATAGCACAATAGTATTTCATCACAATCGCATCACAGTTCTTGACTTTAGGTTGATTTGGGTGCTGCTCACCCCTGGAGGGGATTACTGGTCTATACTTCTGACTTTTATATCCTTCTGCTGCTTTCACAGCTCCGTCTGAGGACCCATATGTTTTTGGTGCTTCCAAGATAGTGTGATCTGGAAAGAAGCCTCTTCACTTCCTTCCTAGCCTAGGCTCTCTACTCATTACACAAGTAGGGCCCCTGATCCTTGCAACCTTGACTATTTCTCTCTACCCTGGAACTGTGACATGGAATTTGAATATGGGTGAGAGAGATGCTAGATGGGCCTGTTAATGCTCCCAGTACCAGAATCTCCCAGGATCTCTCTCTGCTCAGGTTTCAGGCCTTTACTACCCCTGGGGGCAGGGCTGCTCCCCACCAATGCTGCCATTTCCATAACCCACTGCTGCTGCTGTACTGCCCCCGTGCTCCTGGACAGCCCCAACCCCAATGTCAGCAGACCTTTGTCTATCTTTCTAAGCTACTCTTGACTGGAAAAAATTACTCATTCTGACTTTTTCTTGGCTTTCCTGCTCAGATTTGGTTTGGCACATTTTCTATGGTAATCATAGAAGGGGTTTGGGGGGAGTTAAGTTAAAGTTGCTAAGCTCTCACTCCTGAGTGGCTCAAGGAAGGTAGAACACACATACATAGCATGGCATAAAAATAAATTTGACTCTCAGTTCTGTTTCTTACTCTCCAGACATCACCATAAATATATTTTGTGGGTATTTCCCACCACCTCCTCTATTTTAGTTCCTTTTTATTTGTTTTCTTCCATCATTAGAATGTAAATTTTTTAGGGAAAAGGTTATTTTTCTTTTTGCATATATTTATATCATTATAACTTAGCACATAGTAAGCACTTACTTCTGACTTGGCTTCAACCAAACAGGTTCAATAACAGCAGAATAAGGAGAGAAAATTCAGGCAATGGTTAGGCTTTAAGCAAAACAAACTCAGTCCTCAACTGGGAGATTGTAAAGATTGTTTTTAAAAGGAAAGGAAGGAAGGCCCAGAATCTATAATTTGGGTCTAGATGAGAGGAAGAAAAAAGAAATGGGATCAAAACAGATTATATGACGTATACATAAAGCAACAGTTCTGAGCACCCTCTTTTTTCACCAGCAAAATTTATTTGGCATGTAGTCACTATTTAAGTAGTCAGTGGGACTTGAATAGGGAAGGGACTGGAGTTAGGTGGCATCACTAAAAATAACTTCCTGCAAAAGGTAACTGTTGAGTCACATTTTAAAAGAGGTAAGGAGCATGAATTGATAGGAAGGATGGAAGGTATTCCAGGAAGAAACCATGATTGAGAAACATAGGGTTTTAGGCTTAAGTTCACATAGCCCATGACCTCCTATTAACTTGAAAAACTAGAGCCCAGAATGATGAAAAGACTGGCCCAAAATGATAAAGCTGGGAAAGGGTGGAGGCAAGTTTCCTATCCAGGCTGTGGGCAAAAGTACCACAACAAACACTGAAGTTATTTGTTGAGCCAAACAAGCAAACTAGATTGGCAGAATTTGCACACAAAAATAATAATAGTAAATTAAACTAATAAAATGATACGACATATTACTATATTATTATAATTTTATATCCCTTAAACAAGACAAGTTCCTACATGAGGAACTTTTCTGCCCTTGACTTTTTATTTATTCTTTTTACCAGGTAGGTAAGATGCATTAAATCATTAATTACTCTGTTGGCCTGTCACTACATCTCCTCTCTCAAAAAAAGGAAAGGGATTTTGGTACAATAAAGAACACTAGATTTATGGGTGGAGGACTTGGGTTCAAGTTCCAGCTCTGCTAATTACTACTTGTAGGAACTTGAACATGTTACTTTACGTCTCTGGTTCTCAGTTTCCTCATTTACAAAATAAAATGAGGGTCCTTTCTAGCTTTAAACCTATGATACTATAATAAAATTGTTGATTAATTTGTTTGTTTTTATGGTAGTGCAAGGTCTGGAATTCTCCCACCTGGGGAATCCTGCATCCTCCCCATAATGGTAGACAAGTTTAATACCAAAGGAAGAGGCCAAAGAGCTCCAGATTGATTATAGGTAGTAGTTTAATCCACTGGGTACTTACATTTGGGGTGGTGTGATGGATCTCTGCCAAGATAGTAATCATCCTTGGTCTGGGGCACCTGCCAAACCAGTCAGTGAATCCTCACAAAGAACCCCCAAAATCCCCATGGTAATTACAGAAAACAAAGGAAAGAGGAACTATAGAGTGCATGATTGGTGGCTCCTTTGGGTTTTCTGCTTAGTAATGAACTTTGGGAGTTAAGCCGACGTTATGACCAAGCATGAGTTTATGTATGTCCCAGTCACATATAGGTCACAATAGTCTTGTTTTGGCTTTCATAGGTCATAGTATCTTAAGTTAAGACTCACTGTCTAAGTTAAGATGTAGTATCTAAGTTATGATTTCTAATAGGTCAGCATGTTCAGCCTTCCACCTTTCACAGAGTTTAAGCTTTTATGGTTTTTTACTTATTGCTGTATTTTATGGCCTTTTCCCAATAGGAACCCTACAGGTAGGACAAAAGGAAGAGTACAATGAAAATTGTTTCATAGACTATATTAATATTTGTTTATAGGACAAGTTATGGGGAGAGAAACTGGAGGCGGGATAGATGACAAATAAAATCATGAAATGTGGACTTCACACCCTTGATGAGGATTTTGATACATGGACCTAATTGTGAATGTTTTGTTTCCTCTAATAAGGTTCAGAGTGCTGTTATCTAAAACAAATCCCGTGAATAAGTTCAGACACATCTTTTATCTAAATCCCCCTGTGCCTTGCTTTTTTCTCCACCTGGGATAATGCCATCTGCTATTTACCCATTTTACCAAGATTTAGAGAACAATAGAATTTCAGAGTTTGAAGAGTCTTCAACAATCATCTAATCCAACACCTTGCAAAAAATGATAATAATTCCCACAGCAACACAACCAAAATCCAGCTTTGCTTAAAGACCACCAGTGAGTTCTACTATGTCCTAAGGTAGGCTTTTCCACTTTTCAATAGCTCCCATTGTTAGAGAGGCTTTCTTTACAGCAAACCTAAATTTGTTACCTTTTTGCAAGTTCCACACATTGTTCCTAGTTCTGGCTTCTGTGATAAAACAGGATAAATCAAATCACTCTTCCATATGCTAGAATTTCAAGTACCCAATGTGAGGTGTCATTTCCTCTTGAACCTTTTATTCTCCACGTTAAATATCCCCTGATCCTTCAATTGGTATAGATTCTTCAAGGCTCTTCACTCTTCACTCTCCTGGTTGCCTAACTCTGAATGCTCTCCAGCTTTACCAATGTGGTATCCAGAACTTAACACAATACAAAAAAAAAGCCTTCTGACTGTATGGCCAATCAGTTTATTACCTTGTTATTACTGGAATCTATTCCTCTTTAAATTCAGCCCAAGATTATATTAGTTTTCTTGGCTAAAATATTACATTGTTGACTTATGTTAACCTTGCTGTCCACTGTAACCCCGTATCTTTTTCAGATAAATTAGTCTACCTGTGCTTCCCCTATCTTATATGATGTCTATTTCTTGGACTCAAGTGCAACATTTAAAATTTATCCATGTTAAATTTTATCTTATTAGATTCAGCTCAGTTTTTTAACTTGGGGAGATTCTTTTGAAAGCTGTCATCCAGAGTATTAGCAATCTCAGCTTCATGTCATCCAACTTTAATTCAACAAATATTTACTAAAAAATTCCCTAGATCCTGAAGATATTAAGATAAAAATTAAACAGTCCCTCTTCTCAAGGAGTTTACAAGTATATAGAAAATTAAATGCAAAATATTTTCTGATGAAAGAGCAAAGTAATTTCCAGGGATATTAGAATAGGTTTCTTGTAGGAGGTAGCACTTGAGCTGAGCTTTGAAGGAAGCTCAGGATTCCATAAGGCAGAGGTATAAAGGGTACTCCTGGCAGTATCTTAGAGAAAGGCAATGGAGTACTATGTGCAGATAATAGCACACAGTCCAATTTGGTTAGAAGGTAGAGTGCATCAAGGAGGGTAACATGCAAGAAGACTAAAAAGGCAGGTGAAAGTCAGATTAGAAAGACAGAAGACTCTGTAGTTTATATAAAGGTGAAAAAATAACATTGAGCTGCTGAACAAGCAGGGAAGTATAACATGGTCAGATCTATGCCTTAAGAATACCAATGCCTGGGGGGCGGAGCCAAGATGGCGACTGGAAAGCAGTAACTGGCGTAAGCTCCCCACCAAGTCCCTCCAAAAACCTATAAAAAAATGGCTCTGAACCAATTCTAGAACTGCAGAACCCACAAAGTGGCAGAGGGAAGCAGGGCTCCA
>JAQQSZ010008767.1:0-12949 GCA_028646595.1 Phalanger gymnotis
GCTTTTTTTCAATGAAATATAACTTGGGGATAAAATTACCTTGAGCACTTTATAACTCCTGCTAAAATGGTACAACAAATTACAATACATACAAAGGGGAAAAAAGTAGTAGTAAAAAAAAAGTAAAATTTCTTTCATGTTGTGGAACAAAGACCTGACACAACTGATTCAACCAGGGACACTCTTAGCTCCAATCCATGCATGATAACTTGCAGCTGTTGGATAAATTAGAAAAAAAAATTATTAAGAAAAGTATGATAAAAGCATATCTGTAATTTTTGTGTCTATAATATCTGTATCTGTAAGTCTAACTTTATTCTGCAACAGAGAAAAGATGCACTGAAATAAAGCTATTTTCCCTAAATGTGAAGCTTCCCTAAGACTCTGCTGAAGATATAGAAAAACTTTGTTTCTAGTTTTGGTTTTTTTTTCAAGTTTATCTCCATGTACTTTTCTGTACAACCTTGTAATATTGCATAAGTTACACAGTAAAGCTTATTTATTCTTTTTTCAAGAACTTGAAACAAATGAAATATTGCTTTAGTTCAAAGTAGACATGGCCATTTTGGTTCAATCATTTTTAAAAATGTGTGTTGGGTCCTGAAAAGAGAGGTCAGTGTTTGGTTTTTATAGTTTTACTGGTTTCTCATAGTAAATAATAGTAAAAATAGTAGTAAAAAAAAATAGTAGTAAAAATACTATTCTTTCTTTCTGCTCTCTCAAACTAAGCTATATACATTTGTAAATGTAGATATTAATCTTCCTGTAAACCGTTTACTAAACTATATTGCCTAGTAGAAATCACAACCAAAACATAAGTCAGGAAAAGACTCATTTTTGCTAAATAGTGCAAAAAGAATCTAACCAAGTTCAAGGTGTTGGTGTTACTGATCAGATAACCTAGAAACATAACCTGAAACTGAAGAATTTTGAATTACCTTCCTTTTTCCATGTTCAACTTTCTAATGGAAATTTTATTTCAGTGAAATAATGGAAAGCAGACCAAATATGAGGAGAGGGAACAAGGGAGAAGGAAGGGAGGGAGAGGAGAAATACAAAGAGAAAGAAATAGAAGGAAGAAGAGAGGGGAGAGGATAAAAAACAAGGGACCAGGCTATTTCACAAACAAGATCATACACTAAAACTTTAGGGATTATCTAGTCCATGGGTCTCAGACAAAACACATTATCTTTTCCCCTAAACCCACCCGTCCCCCAAATTTCTCTATTTCTGCCCAAATGGACTGCCATCCTTTCAGTCTCCCAAGTTTGGAACTAGAGTTACCTCTATTTCCTTTCTCTCATCACTCACACTGAAATTATTGTTAATTTGTTGATTCTCCCTCCAAAATCTCTCTTTTATCGCCTCTCTGGTCAAATGGTCCTCATCACCTCTCACCAGAACTACCTGCTTCCAGTCTCTATCTTGTCTAATCTAGTCTTATTCACACAGCTGCCAAAAAAAAAAATCCTAGTAAGATACAGGTCTGACCATGTTATTCCCCTGCTGAAAAACTTTCGCTGGGATCCCTTCAATGCCTTTGCCTCCAGAATAAATACTGACTTCAACTTAGCACTTGAGAGTAGCCAACTAAACTAATAAACTCTATGTTCTTGCCAAATTAGACTAACAGCTAGCTATTCTCCAAATCTGGCACACCTTCCTCCTCCATGCATTCATCAAAGGTGCAGTTGACAGAACACTGAGCCTGGAGACAGGAAGACTTGAGTTCAATTCTGGCCTCGTTTACTAGCTAGGTGACCTCAAGCAAATCAGTTCATCTGTTTGCCTCAGTTTCCTCAACTGTAAATAATAACAATAATAATACCACTTGCCTCCCAGAGTTGTAAGGATCAAACGAGATAAAATGTGTAAAGTGCTTAGCACGACGTCTGACATATGTAGGTGCAATATAAGTGCTTGCTATTATTTACCCAGGCCATCCCTAAGGTCTGGAATTAATGCTCTCACTCTACACTTCAAAAGCCTCATCTTTCTCCACAGTTCAGCTCTGGTGCCACTTCTGTGAAGCCTTCCCTGATTACCCCCTCCTCTTCAAACTCCCTTGCATTTTCCTGTCTTTGTACAAGCAAGCTCAAGCCACCCCTAGAAGGTAAGTGCTTTGAAAGCAAGGACTCCTTTGTTTGTATCTTTACAACCCCATGGACACAATGCTTCGTATACAATAGGCCCTTAATGTCTATTGAAATAAATAGTCTCAGTTTCACAGATGAGGAAGCTAAGGCCAGGCAGGCTAAGTAATTTGTCCAAAACCACACAGATAGTATGCAGTGGAGGCAGAATTAGAAGGCAGAGCCCAATTCAGACGTCCTCAGGACCCTCTCCCTGGGTCTCTCCTTTCCTCTGGCTGGAGACAGTGAGGGGTCACCATCTAGGGGCTCCTTCCAGACCCTCTCTTTGAGGAGGCGCTCAGGAAATCCACCTTATCCTTTATGTGGAACGTTTTATACCATTTTATATCATTTTTAATTTCAACCAGATCCAGAGCCTGAATGAATGAGTAACTGGAAGAAGATCCAGGACCTGGGCTTCTTTGTTCCCTAAAGTTTGCTCACCCTTACTTCTGTCAACAAGGCCAGATCAGACTGACTTAAGGACATTCTTTCCCCTGTTAGCCATTAAAGAATGAGACCCTAACCCCAAGAAAGACTACCTTGCTTAATATTAACTGACCTTTGTCAACGTTCTTTACAACCCTATTCCATTAAGGAAAATCCTCTTCTCATATCATGGTTATGGGGGCCATAAAAGTGAGGTAACACAGGTTTGCTGGGTCTGCTAAAATAACGTATATAAGTTTTCTCATTCTTTTGTTCAGACAGCCAGAGCTTATGCTCTGACTCCTTGTAGGTACAAGTAAGCTAGCTTAGCTATGCTTTAAGGGAAAATAATAAACAACATGGATTTCTCTATCACCTAGCTTGTTTGCCTTCTTCAACCAAACTTTCAGGTTTAACATTTCCTACCCCTGTCCTCTTGGATTTCACAATCTCCAGAAACTCTTATTTCCCACCCAGCTGTGCAGGGCTTCATCATGCTCCCACCCCTTTTCAGCTTCTCTTATGTGCTGTTTTCTCCTATTAGCCTGAGAGCTACTTGAGGGCAGGGGCTGCCTTTTCCCTTTCTTTGGATCCCCAGTGATTTAGCACAGCACCCAGAACACAGTAGAAGCTTAATAAATGTTCATTGACTATTAGTGACTAATGACTCCAAATCCAGTATTCTTTCATTACATCACAATGCCTCTCATAATCTGACCCAAGTGACAGAGGTTTGGCTGTAGAACAACCCTATCGTCTGAAATAACAGCAGCAGTTCTAACATTAAGACAAAAATTGATTGCACAGACTCAATCCTATGTCTGTATGATTTTTAAAACAAAACTAAACTCCAAAGATTTATGAACTACAAAATCAATGAACCCCGAAATCTTCAAGTTACAGTGACAAAAAGGGCAGGAAATCTAGTGCATAATTCATTTTTTTCCCCTGTCGCATGGCAGCACAATGTAGAAGAATAAGTATCAACACTTTTACTCTTAATACGGCTTCACAACAAACTGAAGTGAAACAATCCATACAGTTATGAAGGTGGGCTTGTACTATACATTGCAACAGTGAAGGGAATAGCATCATTGTGAGACTTGAAGAAACCAGTTATTGCTGACAGAAGACTCCTGCCCCTGAAGAAACCCCCAGAAAGAATGGACTCAGACCTTTTGGCATTTAGCAAATGTCCCTGGGGCTCCATGACTCCTCCAAGGAATGTCAATAGATAAGATTATCCCACTAAATGATAACCTGTCAGAATCTTTGATCTGTCAGGGCCTTTGCTCCTGTTCCCCCAGACCACCTTGTGACCTGGCCCGTAAATTTCAAGAGATAATTAACCACTGCACCCTGTTTTTTCTGTATAAGTATGGCTGTTTCAGCTCTACTCATGGCCATTCTGATTTGGGTTGTACCCCAAACGGTCGCCTGCTAATAAATTCTCCAATTAAAACTTATACTCTGTGACGCGTCTTGCTCGCTCTTGGTATAACATCATGTTTTGAAGAGTATCTGTTAGTTTAACATAAAGAGATAAAACTTGTCAATGAAAATGATTACCTTCTTCAAAACACTTTCCATTACTTCTTGCTTATCAAGAGTTACAGGCTCTTCAGGTTCAGGCACAGCTACATTTTCAGCAGACCCTAGAATGTAACTGACATACAGCATGGTTACGATGCACATAAAGTTAAAATGTAGACAAAATAGTGAATATTAATATTAAAGCTGAAAGCATAATGCTCTCTCTCTTAGCACTTTTCCACTGAAAGAAAACCAGAGACTAGTTTTGCTATTACAAACATCCCAGATATTGAACCAGAAAATATTCTTCTTCTGGTTAACATAACTCTATTCAGGCTGGTTTATGTTTTAATTTTCTTAAAATATGAAAAACATATTACTGGAAATAAATAAAATCAATTAAAACAATTCAAAGTATCTAGGTCAAAGTAAAGGACTTTTCAAAGGCCATTTTTTAAAGTCTCTGAAGAAAGTCAACTTCAAGGGTATTGTGCTGCAAAAAACAGCTTCTTCCTAAAAAAGAATATAAAATTGAGCTTTAGTAGAGTATTAATTTTGTCTGAAAATCGTGGTCTCAAAGACATCTTAGGTCACATAGATATTCAAACCTTTGCATTGTAGTATAATCTCAATTTTTCAATTCTAAATTTTGTTTTCCAATCTATCAAATGATGATCTATAAATAAAAACTTCCACACTGAGGGAATGATAGTTGTCTTTTTCAGGAATGCAAACAAGAAAGCCTTAATTTCTGCTTTGTAAGGACACATGGACTATTTGTTAGGAGTCTGTCAGCTCAGGCAATACCTCAGGCAATAACCAAGTCAACAACTGATACCAAAGTATCTTCTAGCTCTTTGAATGGGGAAGGAGAGGAGACAATGGAAGAAAATAGCAACCCTCCCCTGCTTCAATTCTAGCCAAGATAATAGTTCTCAGGAAATGGTCTTCAACAAGTCTAGGATTGAAAGAACAATTTTCCATTATGACTAGGGCAAGAAGAACTATGGGAAAGCACCTCATCTTATTTCTTTGCAGAAATGAGAGGCTATGGGTGGCTAAAATGTTTTTTTTCCTTCTTTTTTATTATTTATTATAAGGGATTTTTCTCTGGGAGATGGAAGGAGAAAATATTGGGAAGGGTAGGTATTATAAAATAAAGATTAATAGAATCTATTTTTAAAAAGTAAATCAGACAGCGTCCCTTGATTCAAAATGATGGTCTCCAGTAAGTCTTAACCGAGGAGTTTTCTATCCATTAACAGGGAAGAATTGCCTTGCTTCAAAACTGACCCTTTCCATAAAAAAGGGGGTGGGGAGAGGTAGGGATAGGGCACCACTGCAACTGATCTTCAGAAGGGGTTAATTCATAAAAGGGGTATTGTACTACTTTTGAAGGGGAGATCAAGGAGTCAGACTGGATCCTAGCAAGAAAGATTATTATTAAGGTCATGTTCTGGTCTAAACTATCAAGGCTTTTTGGAGACTTTTGACTTCATTCTTCTTCCTCGAATTGAGGAGAGAAGCTTTTTGGATGTTCCGCCCCTTTCTCTTTTCTTTCTGCAGGCCAAGAAAAATTCCTTGGCTTTTCTATGCTTCTCAAGTAACTCTGAGAGACCTTGCTGGGTGTAGAATAGTACCAGTGGTTAAGCCACTACCATGCTTCAAGAATACCTGTGTGTCTTATGCTAGTTAGGATCTTAGCTACAAATTCTATTTTGAATATATGGGAGTCATATTTTATTATTGGTTAGGTTCTGTTGGAACTATCATAGCCTTGTATAGTCCTGGTCTGCCTTATCTGGTGGTCTGCAGTTACATTCTCTGGAAATTTTGTGCTGAGTTCTTCAAGGATCAGAGGAGTGGCTAAAGCCATAAAACTGCAAACTTTCAGAGGACCATATAAATGGTCTAGTCAAGGGCATGATCTGTGCCTTGTCCTCCGGATTTCCATTTTCCCAAACATGATTTGGCTCTAGGCAACACAATTGCAGATTTGCCCTTAAGTGGAGCTCCGGGAGGCAGTTGCTGGCTCCAATTCTTGTCAACTGGCAGGAAGGTTCTACTGGTTCAGAGCAACATATTTCTGTTTTACTTATATTCTCCTTGCTCTGGAATCAGAGTGATAGCGGTACGACCTTGTTCTTCTCCTAAAGTCTGACTCTGAGAGATCCCCTCTGGATTAGTGACAGACAGTGCTGCAGTGCCAAGTTTCACCTAAGGTCTGAGTCCAAGGTCCCCCCTATAGGGTTAGTGACAGAGCAGCATCTCCTGTACCCCAGTGCTGGACTGAGATCTTAATCCCCTCTCTGGTGTCAAAGCTGTGGAACTGTTCCATTCCTGAGGTCAGGATCTGTTCCTCAGTTCCTACCCTCATCATTTGCTTATGGATCAAATTTTCGATCTTGTACTAGAAAGATGACCCACTGTGGTTTCTCCTGAGCTCTCCAATCACAATGCCATCTGGTGCTTCTCTGAGATCTTTGCTGGAGTGATTATCAGGGGAGCTGAGCTGTAGTGCTTCCTCCTACTCTACCATCTTGGCTGGTCTCTCATATTTTGTTCAGAAATATCTGGGTATCCTATACTGTTTAGGATCATTGTGACAAATTCCATTTTAATTATATTGGAAGTCTTTGTTTATATCGGTTCTCCATGTGCTTAACTGAGTTTGTATGGTCTAAAATGAATTAAAAATATCTCCCTTTTTGGTCACATGCTAGATCATTTCCATCAATTCTTCTCTCCTCCACTCTCTCAACAAAAATTGGGTTTTTATTTTTTGAGGTTCAGCTTTCAACTGTCCTGTCAAAAAAAAAACCTAAAAAATTCTGAGTACCAACTTAAGAGATTTGGGACACATGACTTGAATTACCCAAACTTGAGAATTAATGGCCGTATCAGTATTCACATCATTCTTTTGGTAGCAGGCCTATACTAATCATGTTTTGTTTATGCTAAGATTCCAATAAACTTGCCTCTCCAAGTACAGCTCATAGGGTTGTGGCCTTGAAATGTATTGTATTGCAAGTAAAAAGACGACAAGGGATTTAGATGTATGCCTCCAATAATGCACAAAGTTGAAAACCAAATTGACAACACATCTAAGTATATAAAAGTATGCAAATTACAATATTCCCCAAAGAAAAGAAAGCCTACATATCTCTAACTAAAGTCATTAACATTTGTTCAATTTAGTAATTGTCCCTTTTGACAAATCATGTACAGCTTCAACAGTTTGAAAGGAAAAAAGATTTGATTCAACTTAAATAATAAATTACTTTTGGATTTGCAACAGGAATCAAACTACAACCAGTTCTCACTTAACTTTCCAACCAGGTAGGCTTAGCATGGTCCCACCCCATCCATACCTTTGCAGCCCCCACAACCAGTGGGAAGCTGGAGGACCCTTGGTGAGGCTGCACCAGAAGCTGCCCCTCCCACCAGTGGTAGAAGCATTCATAAGGCAAACTTTCATAAAGTGAGAACTGTGTGTAAATACTTACAAATTTATTTTACATCCTTTCATCAATATTAAATATAACATGTAATAAAATAGACTTACCCATTAACTGATGAAACATCGAAGCAAAACAAGTCTCGCTTATAATCAAGATGTCTGGGTGTACATCTGTATATTTGGCCAATATTCAGTGAACATCCATTACAACTCAAAGTCTCAATCATGCTAAGGAAAAATCATTGCTTTAGAAAAGACTATACTTGTTTATGATCTTTAAGAAGATTTCAACTGTTATAAAACCATGAACTATTCTTCAAAACTAAAGTTCTTCAAACATGCTACACCGATCACAACAATCAATCAAACATCGACAAGCTTTCTTAAGCAACATATATACACATTAAGTAAATACAAATAAATACTTTTGGAACACCTTATGTGTATGTGTGTACGTGTATGTGTGTGTACATATGTAATATATAATATGTATGTTATATGCAATATATTATATATATAAACATACAGTAAATAAGAAGTAATTCCAGGAGGAGGAGCACCAGCAACTAAGATGATCAGGAAAGGTCTCATGTTGAAAATAGTCTTTAGTTAAGCTTGAAGGAATCTAGGGATTTTAATTATTTGCCCCACCTTATAACCAAGCAATTTCCATATAGTAGGCACTTAAATGCTTGAATGAGCCTTCAGTCCCCCTTACTCTAACCAAATTTATGTTACTACCCACACAAAAAAGTCTCTTAGTTCTCTATTTTGTGCCTATGCACATTTCATTCTCCTCACTCCTTCTTTGTTACTCCATGTCTCTCACTATCTCCATCAATACTGAATATCCTCTGTAGTAAGCCTTCTTTAACTAACATTACCCAGCTTTTCTGTCCCACTTAATCCACATTCCCTCAGCATTTATAAACTCAAGCAGCAAAATCCCAGAGTTGTCAGCCAGTGTTTGCTAACCCTAAATTCCAACTTTTAAAAAAGTTGCCACTGCTATCCAAGCCATAAAATGCTTTAAGCTTTAGACATAATTGCTAAGATCTTCAAGTAAAGTTTGTCATCACCTCTCTCACCTGAATGGTAATAATAGCCTCCCTGCTTCCAGTCTGTCTCCTTCTCCAATCCACCCTTTGGACCACGTCACACCCCCATGCAAATGCCTTCCATGGATCCCTATTGCCTATAGGATAAAACACAAACTCCTAAATTTGTTGTTTAAAGTCCTCCCAAATCTGGCTTAAACCCATGTATCCAACTTCATCTCATGACATGCCCCATAATCCATTGTTTGTTTCAGCCATACTGAACACTCCAACCTCCCCACTTCTGTGTGAACCTGCATTCCCCAAGCCTAGAATTCACCCCTCATCTCGGCCTCTCTGAATCCTTACATCCCTTCAAGACTTAGTTCAGAGATTCTGGCTAAGATGGCAATATAAAAGATCAGAGAAGCACAGTTCTCCCACACAGACTGCAGCAAATACATTTAAAAGGGCACCAGAAAGACCAGTGATGAGAAGCACCAAAGAAAAACAGTGGTTGTTCCTCCATCCAGTCCAGGACTACATAAGAAATCAAGAAGCCTACTGTGGTTCAAAGGAGAATCTCAAAAGGGGAACAAGCTAAGGTAAAAGGTCTGAAGTCTGCCAGCACTCAGCAGTTCTGTGAGCACTCTGAGACAGGATCCATCAGAAAGACCTAAGATAAGTTAGAAGCTTGTGAGTGCTCTGAGCAGGGGCCTCAAAACCAGCCTAATTTCACAGAGTCTGAAATGTGTGAAAGGGCACTTCACAAGAGGAAGCAGTCAGTGCCCAAGGCCTAAAGCCAGTAGGATCTTGGCCCTGACCCGTTTTGGAAGCAGCAAGAGACAAAACCTGTCCCTATTCACATCAAGAGCAGATGACAAGGTCAGCTCAATGGCATGTGTGCCAGGACAGCAAGAGCTTCAGCATCTGACTGGACTTTAACAGGATTATAGCAAAATACAGAACGAATTCCCAGTTAGGGATTGTGCAAGCAGACAGGGAAAAGCTGAAGCCAACCCTTGCCGTATGCCACAAAGGAAAGGACCTGGCCCCAGATACCCATCCAAAACAATAGTGGCATATAAACTACAGAGGGCACAAAAACAAACTGGGCTTGTCTCCACAATCGTCATATACACTATGAAGTAGTGAATGTCTCTAGCACAAAGTCCTAATTTAGAAACTGAATTTGGGGGAGTGGGGGGACTAGGAAAAAACACAGAACACAATGAAAAAAAAATGTGGCTCAAGAGATAACGAAAAGGTTAATCCAAAAGAAAAGGTTAATTGCACAAAAAAATAGAAACACAAATGAATGATTTAGTCACAAGGCCTCAAAAAGTGGCCATAAAAAATTAAACAAAAGATAAAATATTAAACTAGAGCTCTTAAGGAAAAAACTGGAAGACCTAGTTTAAAACACAAAATTGAATACCTTACTCATGAAGTGAACATCCTAAAAAACAGAATGGAGCACACAAAATCAAATAAATCAACCTTATAAACAAGAAATAAAAACAAAGTCAAAAGGCTGAAAAAACAACCTAGAAAACAGGTCAAGGAGAAATAATAGATCATCAAATTCCTTGAAAACCATGGGAAACAAAAAACCTGCATACCATATTGCAAGAAATCAGGTAAGACAACTGTCCAGATATATCAGAAAAAGAAGACAAAGTGAAAATATAAAAAGACTCCACCCTAAGAAAACCCCAAATTGTACACATCAAAATCCAGATCTTCTAGGTCAAAGTAAAAATAGTGCAAGCAGCCAGGAAGAAAAAATTCAAATATGAAGAAGTCATACTCAAGATAAGGATACTGGCTAACATTTCTATAGTGCTTTAAGGTTTGCAAAGCACTTTAGAAATATTATCTCATCTGATCCTGACAACAAGCTGCTATTATCTATATTTCATAGTTGAGAAATCCGAGGGTGACAGAGGTTAAGTGACTTGCCTAGGGTCACACAGCTAGTACACTGTAAGCTCCTTGGGGACAGGGCCTGGCACACACTAACAACAATAACAGCCAAGATTTATGTAGTACTTACTATGTACCAGGCCCAGTGCTGGTGCTAAGTGCTTTACAATCATCTCATTTGATGCTCACATGAGGATCCCGCCCTGAAAGGCAGGTACTATTATTATCTCCATCTTACAGATACCTGAGGCAAACAGGTTGCATGACTTACCTAGTGTCATACAACTTCTCAGCTATTTGAGGCTGGGTATGAACTCAGATCTTCCTGACTCCAGGCCCTGAACTCTATCCAATGTGCCACCCAGCTCAAGCTACCATAAAGGAGAGAAGACACCCCAAAAGGCATAAGATAAAGGCTTATCACCAAGAATAATTTACCCTGCAAAAATAAGCATAATCCTATTGGAGGAAAAATTGACTTTTAAGAGAAGAGAGGACTTTCAAGCACTCTCAACAAAAGGATCACAGCTGGGCAGAATCTTTGAAATACAAAGGCAAGAGGCAGAAAGGTAAATAAATTCTAACAAGTGGAAGTGGCTAAAGTAGGAAATATGTACATGCTTGTGCGAGAAAAGTGAAATGTCCCCTCAGAATCTCACTGACTTTACAAGTCATGGAAAGAGCTAAGACAAACCCTAGATAGGTTTTGGTTGTCCCATATATGTCAAAAGAGGGAAGAAAAGGGAGAAAAAAAGGAATTAACTAGGGGATAAATGAGGACAGAAGGAGAGAAATGTACTACTACTCATAACTGAGGGCCCTCAAAAGAATATATGAACATGAGAGATGGGAATGGGGAGGTGGGCATCTAATGAAATTCACTCTTATTTGAAATGGACAAAAGTGATGATTTATGTGTATTTATTTTATTTCCTGCAACTTTGTGGAAGTTATTCCTTCAAATAATTTTTTAGTCGAACCTTTAGGATTCTCTATGTAAGCTATCATATCATCTGCAAAAAAACAATAATTTTGTTTCTTCTTTGCCTATGCTTATTCCTTCAATTTCTTTTTGCTTTACTATTATAGCTAGTACTATATCAAGTAGCAGTGGTGATAATGGACATAGATCCTTGCAGCACTTCTGTATATTACTAACAAAGGCCAACAGGAAGAAATGAAAGGAGACATCCATTCAAAGTAATTAAAGAATGTATAAAATACTCAGGGTCTATCTACTGTGACACACAAAAGAACTTTGTGAATACAACTAAAAAACACTCTTTATGGAAATGTAAACCAAAATATAATTGGAGTAATATTAACTGCTCACGTGTAGGGTAAACCATTATAATAAAAATAACAATAATACCTAAATTTATTTAGTCAATGTCATACCAAGCAAACTACAAAAAGAATACTTTATAGAGCTAAATAAGATAACAACATTCTTCTGAAGGAAGGAAAAGATCAAGAATCTAAAGGGAAATAAAAGGAAAAAAAAGAAAGAAAGCAGATCTCAAACTATATGACAAAGCAACAATTATAAAAATAGAGAGAGACAGCCCTGGGCGGCAGTCCTGGGGTGAGGGGGAGTGCTGGTTTGGAGAGTTTGTGGTAGTGGTGGAGAGGGAATCCTCCTCACAGTTCCAAGGCAGAAAAGAGTGCATGAGGTCACTCACAGACCAGAGCACAGGCCAGGAGAGGAATAAACACCTCCTTGGATCATACCACATTAGAAAAACTGAAAATTTACAGGTGCTTACAAGTAGCTCACAAAACAACTTCGCAAAACCCCTGAAACTTGGGAGAGAGCACTCTCTACTCTAGAAGCAGTCATACACTGAAAAAGAGCTCAAAAGTCAAGTAACTGGGGTTACTGTCATTGCCCCAGAAAAGACAGAGGGTGGCTGGGATCCATGGCGGGGGGGGAGAGGGAGAATGGCCACGGGAGCAGGGGCTGTGGCAGTGAGTGAGGACCAAGCTGCGGCCACTGCAGAGCTGACAAGAAGGTGTTTTGTTAAAATTCCTGTGGAAACAAAATATAATTTCATAAGGAGATAATTGATAGATAAAACATATGGCGGGTGTGAGGGCCCAGATGTTATGTATGTGAAATTGATATCTTCCAATGGTCACGAATTTATTGTAAAAAGGGAGCATGCTTTAACATCAGGAACAATAAAAGCCATGTTAAGTGGCCCAGGTCAGTTTGCTGAAAATGAAACCAATGAGGTCAATTTTAGAGAAATTCCATCACATGTGCTATCAAAAGTATGCGTGTATTTTACCTACAAGGTTTGCTACACTAACAGCTCTACAGAGATTCCTGAATTCCCAATAGTACCTGAAATTGAACTGAAATTGCTGATGGCTGCAAACTTCCTAAATTGTTAAATAAAATAAATTATAATAAACTGTTAAAAAAAAAA
>JAQQSZ010008768.1:0-12948 GCA_028646595.1 Phalanger gymnotis
AGGAACAAGGAGATAAAAAACTTAACCAATGCTTTGTTGTACTCTTCTTTGAAGTCCAGATAACTCAGCAATTAACCTGTATAAAATACTGTCAGTAACTGCATTAAAATCAGTCTATAGCTTGACTATACGACTCACCTAGCCCCATGTCTTTGTCTTTTTGTGTCAATTACTTCATCATATATTCATGCCACTGCAGGCACATACACACATACACATGCCAGAAGCTCAAGGTCACCTAGAGAACACATATGTTCAAAGTGGCAATGACCACTGGAGGTGAGAAAGGGATACAGAGAGCCAGAGCCAGAAAAACAGAGACAGATAGAAACAGAGTAAAAGAGACGTAGACACAATGACAGAGATATAAAGATGGAAACAGAGTGAAACAGAGAGAAAGAGAGAGAGAGAGAGAGAAAGAGAGACAGTTATATGCAAGGGTGCTGTAAGGCTCAAATGAGATAATGAATATAAAATACTTTGCAGATCTCAAAATGTCATGTAAATGCTGGTTGTTGTTGTTGCCTACAGTCAGCAAACCTCCAGTCTGGTGATGACTTCACTCCCTGAGCTTTCTATTGCACTCCTTCTGAACTCCATGTTTATGCAGCAATACAAGGATGTGTTGGTAAATGTTGATAACAGGCTCTACTAAGAAAAATGGATTCACACACTTTTAAGTTTAATCTACATTGTTAATACTTTCTTAAGTCTAGACAATCAATAAAACAATAAATTAAGCCCTGATTTGTAGCAAATTTCTGAAGTATGAATACTCACAATGAAAATTTAGCAATGGGCTCTCACAAAATGGTTAAAGCTGGTTCCAGCATATTCCTAGTTTATATGTCACACATTCTGCAGACAGGAAGGAAGAAAGCACCAGAGGGTACAGTTAACCCTTTTTAAGATCTATTGAATGGGCAGCTCTTTACTCCTTAATGGTCAATCCTCTTTGATACAATCAGAAGGAAGGGAAGAGAGGAAGGGCCTATCTAGGCTTTGCTATATCATCCCAAAGTATAATGCCCTTCAGCAATAAACCAGTACAAACACGGAAGCATCCCAGCATCCCAAAGATCTAAGTGAGAGTTGGGGGAGGAAGGGACAATGTGATTTTCTCCTTTACACTATGAATTCAGAGAAGCAGGGACATATGAACCGATGGAAAATAAAACAATTAGATTCAGGAAAACAGCATATGATATTTTCAATGTAAGTGTAAAGAAAAAAAATAAAATGACCAAAACTGAATGTCGTGAAATTATAATAGCAAAGCATGAACCCAAAGAGGAGATACAACAAGACACTGTCTTCCCTTCTTTGCAGAGATAGAATACAATGGGGGTCCATCACCACCCATGATGTCAGACTTGACTGATGTGTTAGCTTTATTGACCTTTTTTCTCCTCTTTTTAATTTTTTTGGTTGTTGTTATAAGGGATGGCTCTCTGGGAGCAGCTAGAGGAAGGATATATTAAGAAATGTACTCAATATAAAAAACAATAAATGCCAACAAAAATAAAAATATAAGTGTGGGGTTTAAAATCATCCCACTGCACTTAGCCTTGATCCTTTTATCAGGTGAGGAAACATCTCAGTGAATCAAGCAAACAGAAGACAAGCTATGTGTAAACAAATCCTGGACTTCAATCAATCAATCTACAGGTATTTCAGCTGAATATAATGGGAAGTCTGTTCAGATTGATTGAGGAACTTGGTCGTGCCCTGTAGGTCTTCTATAAAATCAGGCCGATTTAAAACACAGGGGATTCAGGCATCTGGCAGCAGAGAGAAACCTCCAGTCAGGGCCCTGAGAAGAAATTGCTTTGGGGGTCGAGAATTGGGAGGAGGGTGGAGAGAGCACTTCAGCCTCAGTCTCCCCCCGCCCTGCCCTTGACCAGAGGAGAACCTAGAGATCTTTGTAGGACCAGAAGATTTGCACTTTTCCATCGATTTCCTAGCAGCATACCTTGTACAACAATGGTTGACAGCAGTGACTACATAGGAAGCCAAGGACAGACTTAATGTGATGGGGAAAGGTAGACTCAATGTTATATCAGGAGCCCAGCAGAAAATCTACAGCATACCTAAGGAGAATATTTTGAGGACTTTTACAAAAATATTTCCAAAAACTATGCTTGATCACATGTGCTCTCTAAGCTTGAGGACACTTTTCCCTGGACCTTGTATACATGTATACATTGGTGGAAGAGTATGTCACAGACTTGCAGGAGAAATGTTTTGGACCAACCATTGCACCATAGTGAATTTTTAGAGATATTTGAGGACAGTACACTAATTTATATCAACTGATTATCTTAGAGGGAAAGCATACTGGCAGGAGATCATGAGTTATAACATTAAAAAGACACCTATAAAACCCTCAGGGCTACTCTTAGACCCTAAGAGAAAATGTAGAAGCTGAACTATAGGGACCTAACCTGCTAATGCCAGTGGAGTTTGGAAGTAACGCTTCTAGCCTCCTCCAACCCATGTACCATGAAATCAAATAAATAAAATATGGTGTCCAGAACTGAACACAATCTAGATTTGGTCTTATCACTGCCTTCCTAGTTCTGGACACTATATCTCTCGAAATGTAACATAAAATTGCATTAGCTTAAGATGTCATCAGTTTTTTTGGCTACTGTATTATACCACTAATATTTAGTTTTCAGCTCACTAAAAAAAAACCCAGATACTTTCCAGATGAACTATGTAGCAATGCCTTTCCAACTGTGGTATTGTAGAGCTGGTTTTTTTTAAAAAAACCCAAGTAGACCTTGTATTTATCCCTACTAAATTTCATCTTATTAGCTTTTGACTAATGTTAAGTTTGTCAAGGTCTCTTGGGATCCTAAGTGTCATCTAAAATGCCAACTATCCATCCAAATTTTGTGTCACTTGGCAAATTTGAGAAGTGTGCCATCTAAGCCTTTATCCAAGTCATTGACAAGAATGGTGAATGGCATGGAGCAAAGCACAGGATTCTGGACACTTCATTTTAGAGTCCTCTTTAAGTTGACTTCAAACCATTAATAACTATTCTTTGAGTTCAACAATTGAACCAGTTCTGTAGCCATCGAACTATTCTATCATCTATATCTCTGCATTTTCTCCATGAATAGCATGATACCATTTATCAAATATACTACTAAAATATAAGTAAACAAAATCTGCAATTTACCCCTGACCCACAAAAGTCTAGTAATCCTTTTAACAAAGAAAAAGGATTAGTCTGAAAAAAAAACTTGTTGATGAAGTCATGTTGGCATTTTACAGTTACTATTTCCTTTTAATAATGCCTGTCCTTTCAATAATACTTAATACAGTTTCACCTGGAAATAAAGATAGGCTCGCTGGCCTAAAGTTTGCAGATTCTGTTCTCTCTCCCTTTTTTTTTTGAAAATTAAGAAATTTGCTCTCCCCCAATCTTGCAGAACGCTTATTCTCCATTGCCTTTCAAAGATCGATGACAGTAACTCAGTCATCCTATCATGAATAAAGCCCTGCTTACCTTCTTAGCACCTGAAAACACTAAGAGTGATCTGTGGTATCTTTGATTTTTAAAATATGACAAAGATATAGATGAGATTTTCAGACAATGTTCAATAAAAAGTCACAACGACACATAGTCACACAACTTACTAAGAAGTATGGAGAATTTAAGATGGCACTTCACTTAGTGTTTATTGATTTCTAAAAAGCATTTGGTTGGAGACAGTTGTTACTACAAATAGAACTTCGTTCAGCAGTGTACTGAGCAATGGCATTGTGAGGAATAAAATGGAAACATGCTGAGTTATAATGTTCACTGATGTCATACACAGAGGATGTCCTGTGCAGAGTCCAGATAAAAGTATTCCTTGCTGATGGAAAGACTATCAAATGGCATCTACTACAGAGGATGACAAAGAAGAGACAATCTATTAAGAATCATATGAAGCTCCAGAATACCAGAAAGTCTCATTAATGAGACCAATAGTCATTCAAAAGAGAATGTTCCATCCCAGAGGACAAAAAATGTCTGTGGCATGCAGTTGGATGGGCAGTTTGTTGGTCTTTCTATTAGTATACATATCTTGGACAGGCACGGTCAGCAGATAATGATCTGTGCCCCAAATTTGAATAGAAAGAAGAGATCAGGTTGAGAGACATGTGGAAAACTGCAGAGAGTTTTCAATAATTCCAAGTTGGTTCCTACCACAAAAGGTCATATTTTTAAATACCTGTAGTCTCTTAGTGATGCTAGATGGCTACAAATCATTGAGCACCATGATCTCACCAAGACTCAAAATTTCAGGTGATCCAGAGGTCAATGGAAAGAGATACAGTGAGTAATAGGCAGGGTACAGCATATCACTAGTTATGACTTTTTACAAGATTTTATTAGATTCAGTCTCATGTTGTAATCTGTCAGGGTCTCTTTGGATCTGAACTCTGTCATTTATTATTTTGGTTCTCTCTCCCAGTTTTGTGTCTTCTGTAAATTTGGCAGCCATACCATTGATGTCTATCACCAAGTTATAGATAACAATAAATATCTTAGGACCAAGTACAAATCCCTCAGGACACTCCACTAGTGCCTGTCTCCACCCACCTTTCTGTCTCTGTCTCTCTCTATCTCAGGTTTGGCATAGATCTATGAATTATTATTACTGACGTGCTTGATGAGTCATTGCCAGTGATTTTGAAAGGTTAAGGAGGAAAGAAGAAGTACTACAGGATTGGAGAAGGACAGATGTCTCCATTTGAAGGTTTGATCATTCGAACGTTTCTACATTGACCCATCGGTACTATCATGTAGACCAGATCTCTCCATCTTGTCCACAAGGAGAACATGACAGACTTTGTCAAATGCAGTTATACTATGTCCATGAGGAGATGAGGTTAGTTTGGCATTACATGTTCTTGATAAAGGTTGCATGCTTCTAATGATCACCATCAACCTTTCCAAATGCTTCCGAACCATCTACTAGTATTACTAATATGTTATAGCACTTTGCTGGGAAATGAAATTAAACCCATCAGTTTGTGGTTTGAAGACTCCAACCTCAGTATTTTTCCCTCCTTTCCAAAGACATTATTACTTTGTATGGTTGGAAATTCAGCCGGATATGAATCTACTTTTACTATTCTCCACAATTTTTCAAACATCCATGACAGTGGCTCAGTAGTCCAATCTATCAGGTCTTTAAGTATCCAGGGATGTTGTACAATGGGGCCTTCATTTAGGGCAACTTGGTGCTCTCAAACTAGCTCCTCAAATATCTTGGGCTTCAATTTTCTGTTAAATATTTTGTTTCAACTAGCCCAAAACAAACATCATTTTCCTTGGTACCCCCCCCCAAAAGAAGAGTTTAATAGTTTTGCCTTCTTTCTATAGCATGTTATCATTGTTTCAACCATCCTTAACAGCAGTCTTATTATTTCCTCTATCTTCTGCTTTACTCCAACATAGGTGAAAAAAAAAGAATTTTTTCCTTATCTTTAACATTCACTCTCAGCCTCAATTCATTTTGAGCTTCAGTGTCCATTAAATTCTTTTCACAAAACTATGTCACTTGTATGTATTCATCCTCATTTGTCTGCCTTTGCTTCTATATATTACACATTTCTTTTTAAAAATCTAAGTTGGCTCATGAGTTTTGCAAGCATCCACATCCATCTCTTTTGACAGCTCATGCTTTTCTTCCTCATCCAAATCATTTAGGTTTATGCTATCCTAATTTCATTCTTGTGAGCTTTCCATCCCTTTTGGGATAACTTTCCCTATAGGAATTTAGGCTATGGCATGCTGCCTATCCTCATCCTGGCTTTTTTTAAAGTTGTAGTGGTAAAATCTAGGGTATATATCAGATTATACCTAGCTTTCTTTTCCTTTGTTATAACTAACTCTAAGGTGAAGAATTCACTTCCTCCCAAGCTTTCCTTTTTTTTTTTTACCTCAGCAACCAATTCTTTCTAATTAGTCAGATTCAGGTACAGACTCATTTTCTCCTCATTGTTTTCTCCACCTTTAAAATAATAAGTGAACTCATCAAAAATTTATCAACTGCTCTGCTTTGGGGGAGAGAGAGAGAGGAGGAGGAAGAGAAGAAGAAGAGAGAGAGGGGGGAGGAAAGGAGGGAGGAGAAGGAGGAGGAGGAGGAGGAAGAAGAATAGAGAGGGAGGGAGGGGAAGAGGGAGGGAAAGAGAGAGAGAGGAGAGGGAAGACCAGAAAATACGAGTCCAGGCCAGGTTTGTGACCAGTTTCCTGAATTCATCATCCGTGTTCTGACCAAATAGGCTACAGTATGCTCCTATCATAATATCACTTCTGTTTCTTTAAATCAGTGCTATTTTCATAATCCCATCACAGTTAAATTATGAAAGGCCTGTGGTATGTTCATAAGAGTATGTCATAGACATGGGTTTGAATCCTGGTTTTCACCAGAATTCTGATCAATGGGTAAATTATTCACCTGGTAGAACCTCATTCATGTACTTATACTACCTATCTCACAGTTTTGTGATGGAAGCTCTTTGTAAGCTGTAAAATGTTTTTAAATTTGAGTTATTATTCTGATTGAATTCTAGGTGTAGGGGTTTGGCCTTGATGTGGAAAATAAAGTGGCGCCATTACAGTCCCTTGAAAGATCACTACTGTTTACATAGGTTATTTCACCAAGCAACTAGTTCTAAGAGACCAGGAGGAAGCAGCTGAAAAGGTCCAAGGTCTTGACACTAATGATGAGTTTCTTCTCTATTTCCCTGTTCCCTGAATTACTTTTGGCACCACCCTATCAAGTAGCAAAGAACAATTTTCCTAAGTTACTTTGGCTAATTCGAGCTCTTAAGATGGAGTGACAGTCTACACAAACAGAATAAAACTTTTAAGATGATAATTGTGCAATTGGCTGAGTTTCAGGCATATACAAGTCAGTTCCCCAACAAAGTATTTGTTTTTGAGTATTTAAGGGTTCTGATGACACATTCTTTTCCTACTTTACTGCAAACACATGCAGTAGGCCCCTAACCTGCCATCCACCATGTCCTTTCATTCCTGGGCATGGTTAACTTTGATTTCTAGGAGCTTTGCAAGCTTTTCCCCCCAGAAAAAGACCCGGGATCACGATTTCCAAACAGCTTTCTGTGGATGGTGGATTCCAGAACAGGACAGAAGACCTCTCCTCTGGTTCTTCCTCTATGCAAGAAAGTATCTATGGCAGAGATGCGTCAAAAAGTGCCTGTATTTATAGGGATACACAAATACTCCAAAGAGGCTGTGATCAGTGTGGACGTTCCCTTCAATGAGACAAGTCACCGCCCGACCTTGTCCAGCCATCCTACACAACTCTTGTCTTTTTCCTCCCTTTGTTCCCATCAGAGGCCCACTCAACATGTTTTGGGGCTCCCTTACTTTCTCATGAAATCATAGGAATATCAATGAACATGTGGGCTGCCCATAGTTATCCCTCACTCTGGCCACATTATCTGCCCATCTTTTTCAATCTTACATTTAAAAAATAATGTTCCTCCCTCTGGTTCTATGTTATAGTTCCTTGTTTGTAAAGGGCTGCAAACTACTGGCCCTTGCCAGGTACCTTTCCACTGCCCTCTAATATTTATTTTTAACTGAAAGGCTAATGATAATAACATAAACAATACTTACCCTGTAGGCTCATTTTGAAGAAAGCAATAATTACAATAACAGATAGATAGATAGATAGATAGATAGATAGATAGATAGATAGATAGATAGATAGATAGACAAACAGACAGAAAACACTTCTATAGCACTTTAAGGTTTGCAAAGTACTTTACAAATGTTATCTCCTCGTATTCCCACAATAACCCTAGGAGGTACGGGCTATTATTACCCTCATTTTATAGATGAGGAAAGTGAGGTTAAGTGACTTTCCCAGAGTCACATAGCTAGTAAGTGTCTCAGACAAATTTGAACTCAGGTCTTCCCAACTCTGCGTCCAGTGTTCTATCCACTGAGCCTCCTAGCCTTCTTAAAGAACTTTTTAATTGTGAGTTATTGATATATAAGATTATACTACGTTAGAGCTAAAAGAGATAGCTTCTTTAATCCCCTTGATTTACAGATGGGGAAACTGTGACCAAGAGAGATAGAGAGACTTGTCCAAAGAGACACAGCAAGATGAGGCCTAGCAGCCCTGCCTCCTGGGTTTTGTCAGTTCTATGCTGTTTCCTCTCCACCTTGACACCTCTTGAAGAGAACATCTGAGGCTCAGAGACTCATAGAACATTAAAGATAGGTTGGCCTTAGAAATGATTGAGGCCACCTCCAATCACAGAGAAAGTAAGTTGGCATTTTTAACTCAGGACCTGGGGAAATGCAGCACAGGGAATTTGCAGAGGACAGGGCAGGAGAAAGGGAAAGGAAAAGAAATGAAGTAGGAAATGGGTCTTCTTTCCTTGCATCCAGGCTGTGGTGACTCCTGGTGTATGTTTTTGAACACACTTGCCCTATTGCATGGATGTGAGAGCTTCCAGGGCCTGTTCGATGCTTAGCTTTGTCCTCATGGGCAGACCCTGCAAAGCACACATGAAGCAGGCAGACAATATTTATGTATCTGCCCTTCAAACCTCTCTGCAACCCTACTGTGAAAGAGGTACTCTCTGCCCTTAGGATGCAAAGAAGTATCTCAAAAATAGGACAATAAATCTGTCTGTAAATTCATATTAATAGATATCAAAAGGACACAGTAAATTTTTTTGTCCAAAGCACTGCTAATGCAGCAGTACCCACGGCCATTACCATTAGGCCTAAGGTATAAACAGGAAAAAAGGGAAAATGATATGTAATAGAGGCAAATAAATGAGCACCATTCCTTTTCTGTTTTACTTACCATGGGTCCTGTATTTTCTGGCTCATTGCTAAAGGGTTTGGCACTTTGGGACAGCTCAGGAAATTCTGGGTGGTTACTTGGTACCATCGACTCCTTCAAAGCTCCCCCTCCCTCCCTCCCTCCCTCCTTCCTTCTCTCTCTCTCTCTCTCTCTCTCTCTCTCTCACTCTCTCTCTCTCTCTTTCTCTCTCTCTCTCTCTCTCTCCCCTCCCTTGCTCTTCTGAACATGTATCTTGGACCTCTTCTTCTCTAGGTTGGAGAAGGGATACCATCTTGGCAGAAATAGCCACTGTTCTCAAATGTCCACTAATGTCATCTAGGTAAGTATAAGTCAGGATCTCAAGGCCCTTGCTGCCTCTTCTATTTTGCGTTTCTTTGCCTGAACATAGGTGACAAAACAAACACTGCAAGACATACGTTTCCAGCCTTGGACACCACTTTGTGAGTTTGAGGAATCATGAGCTCCATAAGTCCTCAGTCAGTGCCAGCAGCACTACAGGAGGTGCCCCTATGGCTCCTATAGTGCTTCTTGGAGGAGAAGAGAAGGAAGATCTAGCCATGAGAGCGTTAACAAATGTCTGAGATTTCCTTCACTAGTACCTGCTGCAGGCATTGCCTAGTCCTCGTGTCAATGTATGCAAGAGGATGCAGGTAGAGAGAACAAGATCATTTAGTCACATGTAGTTTTCCTAGTTTGAATTGTACCTGTCTGGGCATTCCTTAGGCAAGTCACTTAACCTTTATGGGCCTCAGTTCCCATTTTTAAGATGAGGGGTTGGATTGGATGTAATCTAAAGTCCCTCTGGGTCATTATCTATGATTCTGTGATCCAATGACCCTCCAAGACCAAGTGTGGTTCTGCTGGTGCACAGGCTTCCTTCTGGACCATAATTGAGTCAATAGGGATTCAAGGCAGCCCTGGGCCTAAGGATGGCAATCTTCTTACAGTTAAAGGCTTCCCTTTTGTAATCTGGCAAGAATTCCCCTGGAACCTAGGATCCTCTGTGAGGAGAAGGGACCCTTTAATCCTGCCTCTTTGGTTTACTTTGCCCCACACTCAAGGCTGGGCAGAGACATCTCTTAATAATACATGGAGCCCTGGGGAGTAGTGGTTGGCATGTTGATAGTGGGAGGCTAGGCTGGGGCAGAGTCTGCACAGACCTGTCTTGGAATTCCTCCTCCACACACACACACACACACACACACACACACACATACAAAATCTTACACTGCAGTCTCCTGGCGGTGTGCAAGGGAAAGGTGGCTCCCAGTCATCACTCCAGCATCTGCCGTGTGACTTGGATGGCAAGAACCCCTGGTCTCTAACTCTTTTTCTAAAATTCTAACTTCTCTGTCATCAGGCTATCTCTGTGTATCTTAAGGAAAGTACACTAACTACCAAGGTAACTGAATTTACAATGAGGTTCATGCACGCATTGTTAGAGCTAGCTCAGTGTTTGGGAGGCTCCAAAGTATTAGACAGATTACCAAGCTGAAGGTCTACAGAGCCATTGTGCTGACCACGTTGTTGTATGTCTGTGAAAACTGGGCAGCCTACCAGCGCCATGCCAGGAAACTGATTCACTTCCATTTGAATTGTCTTAGGAAGATTTTGAAGATCACCTGGCAAGATAAGGTATCAGATACTGGGGTCCTTACTCGACCTAAACCGCCAAGCATTTGAACTCTGTTTCAGAGAGCGCAACTCTGATGGCTGGCCACATTCTTTGAATGTAAAACATACACTTGCCAAAAAGACTATTTTATGGAGAACTCACACAGGGCAAGCATTCACATGGTGGTTAGAAGAAGCAATACAAGGACACTCTCAAGGTCTCTCTCAAGAACTTTGGAATTGATTGTGTAACATGGGAGATACTGGCACAGGACTGCTCAGCATGGCATGCCCACATCAGAGAAGGTGCTGTGCTTTATGAGCAAAGCAGAATTGAAACAGCTCAAAGGAAATGCAGGATGTGCAAATTTAGAATGTCCACCCCAAATGTTCACGTGAACTATTTGTGTCCGACCTGTGGTAGAGCATTCCAAGCTCCTATTGGTCTGATCAGCCAGTCAGACATGTTGAAACTTGACTCTAGCATAGGGATATCATTTGGGTCCTCTTCAAGAATGAAAGACAACAACCAGTCTTAAGGAAAAGCCATCTCTGATTAGAGAAAGTCAGCGAGTGTCATAGAATCCATCGACATGCAGAGCTTACTTGTGTGTGTTCACTGTACCCAAACAATGGGAGGGTTACAAATAGGTCCCAAGTGTTTATCTCTCAACTCAAAGCTGACTAAGGACACTAATGAAACTATTATCCTTGTGAATAGACAATGGCTTCACTGCTGCTAGACAGAAAGGCAGCTTAGTGAGGAGAGCACTAAACCTGAAGTCAGGAAGTCCCAAGTTCAAATCCAGCCCAGGGCACTTCCTTAGCTATGTGACTCTAGATAAATCACTTAATCTCTGCCTGTCTCAGTTTCCTCAGCTGTAAAATGGAGAAAACAAAAGAATCTACTTGACAGGGTTGTTGTAAAGATCAGATGTGATAATATTTGTAAAGCATTTAGCCCAGTGTCTGGTACATGGTAGGTGTTTAATAAATGCTTTCTGATTTGGCTATAAAAGGAGGAGGCTTGACCTCAAAGATCCGTTCCAATTCTAGATACTATGACTCCTTGAACTGATTACAGAGAACCACACATGGCATGAATATATATTAGTAACTATTATGTCCCAAAGCTAGTGCCCTATACAGAGAATTTGGGACTCAGATTTGTGTCCTACTTCTTTCATGAATGAATTGTATGACTTAAACTCCCTGGGCCACCATTACCAAACCTGGAAAATGGGGTTAATAATTTCTGCTCCTCCCCACCTCCAAGGTTCATTAAGAAGACAAGTGAAGTAATACAGATCAGATATTTTGAACTGTTCTAAAGAAAGACTCTGGAGAAATACAAGGAAGAGGATTTTCTCTGCCTTAAAATGACTTCCAGAGCTCCAAGGACAGCAACTCCCAAAAACCTTCCTGACAGATTTAAAGTTTATGAACCTGAAAGCTAATGTGCCTTCCTTCAGGAAGGGCAGGGCCACTGCTGTTTCAGCTAGCTGAATGTCGCCTTGAACGCTCACCTGGGAAGTCTGTTAGTAAATAAAGCTTATCTTTTGTAATACAGGTTCTAGTCCAAGAATGTCACTGCTTTAAAAATTCCTTTGTTCTTAAAAAATAATAATAATAATGGTGCCTAATGTTTCACTGACCTCCTGTGGGCACTGGCAAGAAGTACATGCATCTCACAGATTTTCATTTTCCCGGAGTAGACTCAGACAGGACACTTTAAGCCATGGCAGGTAAATGGAAATCTGTCCTAGGTTTAAAGTTGTCCCTAAGAACATGATTCAACTGGTAACCTACAGTCACCTATTCTGGGATCTAAGAAACCCTAACAGAAAATTCTTTTGACTATACAATCTTTCATGTATGACCATAACCTTTTCTTTAGTCTTTGATAAGATGGAGAATATAGGAACTGACCATTTGCTGCTGCCAGAGGTGAAATATCTAAGACAAGATGGATACTTATCCAAGCACAAATGCTGGCCATACTTTGAGGGGTACTTTCTGTATCTGCAATTTCTTGCATATGATCCCTTTACCCACAAATACCATCCTAGTTCTCAACATTATCATATCTTGTCTGGATTCTTGTAATTGTCCTCCTAATTGGTCCAGGTTAGCGCAGTGCTTAACACATAGTAAGCATTTAAAAACTTGTTGACTTAACTTGATTTGATTTAGTCTCCCTAATTGAAGTGTCTTCCCACTCTAATCCACCATCCATATGGTTACTAAACTGATTTTCCTTATGCATGGCTCTGATGCGTCACTTAAATTCCAGTGGTTTCTTTCTGTCTCTAGAATCAAATATAGGCTCTTCTGAGCTTTTAAAGCCTTTCACAATCTTACCCCCCAACATTTCTTTGCAGCCTCATTACTCTGCACTCTGTGATCCAACCAAACTGGTCTTCTCTCTGTTCCTCCCGTATGACAACTCTTTCATCTCTTTGTCTTTACA
>JAQQSZ010008769.1:0-12947 GCA_028646595.1 Phalanger gymnotis
CCACCAGGTGGGCCTGGGGCCAGAAGCAACTGCAGCTGTAGTTCTGTAGCTGCCCCAGGTGCAGTGGCTGAACAGCAAACTCCCTGTCCCCAGCAGCTTTTCCCACTAACCTTCTCTGTTGTCTTTGGTGTTTGTGGCTTGAGAAGTCTGGTAACTGCCACAGCCCACTGATTCAGGGCGCTAGGGCACGCTCCGCCTGGTGCCTCAGTCTGGTTGGTCCACGCCGCCCACGCTGGGCTCTGCTGTGCTCCCAGCTCCGTGCAGAATGGACCTTACCTAGAGACCATCCAGGCTGTCCTGGACTGGAGCCCTGCTTCCCTCTGCTGTTTTGTGGGTTCTGCAGTTCTAAAATTGGTTCAGAGCCATTTTTTATAGGTTTTTGGAGGGACTTGGCAGGGAGTTCATGCTAGTCCCTAATTGTATTTATTTCTAATGCATGCCTTTGCAAGTTTGTGACCCAATCCCTACCCACTATCACTAGTAAACACATCTACCATAACTTAACACAAATTAGAAAGCTGCACATTCCTGCTCTCTGCTTCCCTAAATCACCTGAAATTGTGAGCTCCCTGAGAGCAGGGACTGTTTTGCTTCCTTTTTTTACTCCCAGTGCTTGGCAGAGTGCCTGGTAGAGTAGGTGCTTAATGTTGTATTGATTGAAATTCCTGTTAAATCTATATGCTATAAGGAATTTGTAGCTAGCCTGTCCTTAGCTGAGGAACAGAACCATACATTTGGAATGTGTTTTGCTTACCTTTTCATTGCCTACAGAAATCAGCGGAAGATCAAATGAAATGACTTTTTTCCTTCTCACATCCTCATTATTTTACTAGTCCTAAGAGGAGGAGGAAATACACTTTAAATACGTTCTAAGTTTTGGAGAGAAGTCTTACTCCCTGAAGAAAATTTATTAAGCCTAGAATATGAAAACAAAACAAAAATTCTTATTTTACTAGCACCCGAACTGATTTTGTAGTATTTAAAATATTAAATACATGCTGTATGGTTTAAGCATGGTTCTATGTATATGTCTGGCACTTAAAATAAAAGACAACCTAAAATTCACTACTGCTTACGATCATTGTTACGTACTCTTTACAATCAAAATCAGGTTTGGATTCCCAGTAATATTGCTCTAATTATAGCATTCTCATTTGAGGATGAGAAGTTAGTTATAACTTAGTTATAACCTGCTAACAGAATAAGGTCATGTCCATGCTGCTGATTGATAGATACCACCTGCCACAGCCTCCTTTCCCCTCAGACTGGGGGTGGGGTGGACCAGGTGGGCAGAGTACAAATTCTTCCCAATGCCTTCTTTTACAGAGGGTAGAAACCAGTTTTGTTGCCTGCCCTGCTTCTAATTCAAAGATGCTCCCAAGCTACTGCTTTCTGGTGTCTCCTCCCCAAACAAATTTCCTCTTCTTTTTCTGTATGGTTTCTACCTTTAGATTGTAAGCTCCTTAAAGGCTGGGATTATCTTTAAATTTATTCTCAGCATTTAGCACAATGCCTCATGCATATAGTAGTTAATGTTTATTGGACTGGAAATGTAGAGCATCTTTGTGATTGACAACCTAGGTTGCCAAAAATCAAGTGAGATTTGGAATGAAGTTCTGTGTCCAAACTTTAGAGGAAAGGCATCAGAAAATACATGGATTGTAAAAACATTTTCAAGTTCATCCTCTTAATAGTTGAGACATAAAAGTTAAGTCAATCTAGACTCAAAGTTATTTTAAAGCCTTCCTTATTTACCTTATTCTCAGATAATTGCTTTAAAATATTTTTAATCCAGATAAAATTCTTAAATCTGTTGTGGATTAAAAATTGCAAGCAGGGGCAGCTAGGTGGCCCAGTGAGTAGAGCACTGCCCTGGACTCAGGAGGACCTGAGTTCAAATGTGGCCTCAGATACCTGACACATGTACTAGCTGTGTGACCTTGGGCAAGTCACTTAATCCCAACTGCCCTACCAAAAAGCAAAAAAAAAAAAAGAAAATTGAAAGCAGCTGAAATTAATACTTTTTCCTCCTGTTTTATTTAACCATGGCATAATTTTACTTCCGTTAATGAATAAGTTGACAAAAATCATATTACATGTGTATGTTAAAGACCAACCAATACATGTATGACACATCCTATACATACTTATAATGTCTATACAAAGAGGACAATACAAAAAACTAAGTTGCAGTACTATGAGCAATTTCTTTTGACCAATTGATTTAGATTGCTGCAATTTCATTTCCAAACTACAGTTAAGAAACTCTAAATAGCTTCAGTTTTGCTATATGATGCATTGATTAGACCTAAATGCAAACACTTCAAACCCCAGTGTTAAGATTGATAACCACATCTGACATTTTTAAACACAGCTGTATCCATCTATACCAGTACTCTTGCTATACTAGTTACTACAATCCAAAGAGCTTTAATCAAGTTTATCATAGGTTTTTTCCTTTTAAATGTTTTCAATCTGCCCCTTTCCCAGACCTGCTATAGAAATAAAGGTGAGGCAGTCTGATGTAGTGAAAGAGCTGCTGGTCTGGGGTACAAATGCCTAGCTGTGCCACTTACTATCGTGAAAATCCTAGGCAGCTAGTTTAATGGATAGGGTGCTGGGCTTGAAGCCTATCTTCCTGCATTCAAATCCAGCCTCAGACATTTGCTAGCAGTGTGACCCTGAGCAAGTCACTTAACCCTGCTTGCCTCAGTTTCCCCATCTGTAAAATAAACTGGAAAAGGAAATGGGAAACCACTCTAGTATCTCTGCCAAGAAAACCCTAAATGGAGTCATTTAGAGTCAGACACGACTGAAAAACAACTGTATAACAAAATCCTGAAGGTCCTAAGGCAAGTAACAATTCTCTCTTCTCCAGGCTGTTTACCTACTTGTAAAATAAAAGTTGGACTAAATGACCCTTCCAGTTCTAAATCTATGATTCCATAAAGGACTTGTGATTAGTAATTATAGTTTAGAAAAAGTTTATCATCTACCAACCTTTTCATTTTAGGGATGTTTCAACTACCATAATAATTAATTTACATGTATCTATAGATCTTTAAAGTTTACCTAGCGCTTTCTTTACAACTGTGAGGTAGGTAGGGTATTATCCTCATTTTACAAGCTCAGAGGTTAAATGACTTGCCAAAAGTCTCTCAGTGTCAGAACAAAGTCAAATACTCTCTCTGATATCTTGTGCTGCACCTACCATATATCTGTTCCAAAATATATCACCTTTGTTGTTCAGTTGTGTCTGACTCCTCATGACCCCATTTGAGGTTTTCTTGGCAGATACTAGAGTGGTTTGTCATTTCCTCCTCCAGCTCATTTTACAGATGGAGAAACTGAGGCAAGCAGGGTTAAGTGCCCAAGGTCACACAGCTAGTGAGTGTCTGAGGCCAGATTTGAACTCGTGAAGATGAGTCTTCCAGACTCCAGGCCTGCCACTCTAACCACTGGGCTGTCCCTCTACCATTCAAATTTGTTCATATACTGCATAGTCAGTCCAGTTCCAATTCTTTTAGTCTAGAACTAGAAAATTATTCCACAAACATCATTTATGGATGGCATTCTGATATTTGGAATACACAGTAAAATCCCTTTTCACAATTAAGTGTACTAAAACATCAAGTGAATAAGAAACAGAATGGAAAAATTAGATGGATATCACTGGTCACTTTACTACCCAAATTCACATGTAAGATTGCACTCAAATCTCAAAATATTAGATATGAAAAGAGTAAATAGGATGGAAGAATGTAGTTCCATGGTAACAATGAAAAGAAATATTCATTAAAACTTTAGAGGTACAACAATTACTCAACTATTAGAACTAGCAACGATAAAGACCCAATGTAGTATAAGGGAAAAGGGGAGAACACCGCTGGGGGAACTATATATTGGTCCAGTCTTTTTTAGAGAGCAAATAAGAGCTAGAGTTGTGTCCTGTTCCACTTCTGAGAAGGTACCCTAAGGAAATAAGCCCCACTCAAAAAAGAAAAAAAATATACAAAGCAGTTTATAGCACAGCTGTAAGTGAAAGACTGGAAGTAACCTAAATGCCTGATAGCAGGATGACTAACTGAATCATAATATCAGACTAGAAAATGGCACAGGCATTAAAAATTATGATGGTTGTTTACACATAGATATTTATACGAAGAAAATTTCAAGAAGTTATGTGCAGATAAGAACTATGTAAAAAAATATAAGGAGAATATAAATGATGTTAATGATTTATATTATTTTTATGTGTGTCACACTGCTTCAGTTCCTAGTTTTAAAGTAAAAAAAAACACCTTTAACAGCTTGGTGAGGTAGCTAGTATCCTTCCTTTTATGGATAAGGAAACTGAGGCTCCAAGTTAACTTGCCTACATCCATTCAGCCAAAGGTCAAGAGCTACCTATGCTTATAACCCTAGATCCTTCTGGATCTTCTTTTTCCCAATACGCAAACTAATTTTAGCTGCCAGATCTTTTTACAATTATTAAAACATTACATTTCAATGCTGAGAAGTGAGACCTAGGATAACATTTTGATTTCTGTCGACGATGCTTCCTTGAAACAATTTCAACAGTTTAGAAATGAGATCAGACCAAAGAATGCATAGGAATGCTAGCAATTGAAGAAATGCAAAATAAAACTTTATGGTATAATCATATACATTACAAAAACAGCAGTGATAAGTGGATTAAACTTAAATTTCCACAGCCAATTTTAAAGGTTGTATGTATGTTGCAGGGAGTGGGAGGGAGCCCTAAGGGAAGGTTCCAAGACTAAAATTCCCATAGAAAAAGACACCCAGCTCTGAACCACAAAATTTTGTAATTTTCTCTCTGGGACGATCAAGGGAAGGGGGAGGGGCAGGGGGAAGAACCACTATTAATAATTTTTAGTGACAAAACATTAACACTATGTATAATTTGCGATAGGTCACATATTCTCAAGAACTCAGAATTTTGCAGGGAAATTTGAGAGGGAGGAAGGGGTGTTGCCAACCCATAAAATAAAGAGCACAAGACAAATAAACAGCTCAACACTTCTTTTTCAGACCCATGACAATTATTACTGCATGGTAAGGCAGTGTCCTGAAATGCCAGTTAAAAAAAAAACCACCCAGTTCTGATGTTTATTAGTGGTGTGGTAAGAGCAAGTCACAACATCTTGGTTCTCAGTTTCCAAAAATGCAAAATAAGGATATTTTTTCCTACCTCCTGGAGAAAGGATTTAGGTGTTTTCTATTAAAGTCTCTCTCCTCCCAAATCCTCTTTTATATAGCATCCAGGTAGGTAAGCAGATAGATGATGACTACTGAAATGGAGGGGAGAAGAAATCACTTAGTTCATGGTAAAACTATGAAAAGAACCCCGAAATGTTGGCATTATCCTACCTTAGAAACTGAATGGAGAAAAAATAAACGAAAAGCAAAATTCGTTAAAGTTTTCCAGGTTCAGCTCATCATTCCCAATCTGTTACTGGCCGTATGATAAGAGGGGATGAATGGATCCCAGGGTAGAAAAAAGGCCTAAGTTTTTCTTTAAAAGTCTCAGAGAAGGTAAAAATGTGAGACCTATCGTTCAGATTGTAAAAGGAGAGCTCCCCCAAGTCATAGTCCAGAAAAATTCCAATTCGCTTGGGTTTTGTTTTTTGGAGTAGAGAGATCGGGGTTGTTGTCAAGGCGGTGTATTCATCCTTATTCCACCTCAGTCTCCAGTAGCCTTCCTCAGGTGATACTTGAATGTTCCCATTCCGGGGAACCGAGTCTTTGCAAGCCCCCAGAGCCCACTGAGTCTTATCTCCGACCTCTACCTCCCAATAGTGCCTGCCCGAAGAAAACCCCTCCGAACCCAGAACGAAAGGGTAAAAGGTAAATCTCTCCGGGATGTCCGGTAGATCTTGCTTTGTCTCCACAAACCTCACGCTTTTCCGGTCCAACGAGAGTACCAGGTTGGGGTGCGCCGTCGCGGGGTCTAGCGTAATATCCACTTTGAACTTCTTGATCATCTTCTTGAGCGCAAAATGCTGCAGAGGGAAACTGCAGGTGTCCTTCTTCAGCTCCAGGGAGACGGCGGCCGGGATCTTGGCGGTCTCACACTTGCTGATGATGAGTTTGATTCCCCTAAGGGCCTCCACCGCCGGCCGCTGGCATCTCTCCTGGATCTCGCCGATGAGCTTCTGCAGGGTGATGCCGTGGTCCGAGAGCTTGGCCACGTTCTCGCTCAGCTTCTGCAGGATCTCCTTCTCCTCGTCCTCCAGTCGCCGCAGCACCTCCTGGTGCTCCTCGTCCAGGAACTGGTGCAGCTTCTCAAACTCCGAGTGGAGCTTCTGCCGTCTGTTCTCAACCTTCTCCCGAAGCTCGCTGGGCTTCCTCTGCTCGCAAGCCATGAAATGGCGCAAGTCCTCCACCTGCCGCTTCAGGGGCCCCAGGTAGGCGCGCAACTTGTTCTTGTGGCACGCGGCCGCCTGGTCTACCGAGCTCACGCGGTGGTCGCGGTGCTCGCACGAAATGCAGCACACCAGGCACACTACCTCGCGCTCCTTCTCGCAGAAGAGGCTTAGCGTCTGTTGGTGCTTCTCGCACACCGCCTCTTCGTGCCGTAACCGCTTGCTGCGCCTGGGACTCAGCTTCCGCGCGATCTCCGCCACGTTGCCGAGCTGCCGGTTGGTGCGGAAGGTGCGCAGGGGGAATTGGCGGCGGCACACGGGACAGGGAAAGCGCTCCTCCAACTCCTCCCAGCTGCGGAGGATGCAGGTGCGGCAGAAGTTGTGGCCACAGTCGATGGTCACCGGGTCGTTCAGATAATCCAAGCAGATGGAGCAGCTCGCCTCCACCTGGAGGCTTTCCAGGGCGCTCGCCTTAGCCATGACCTTGAGGGAAGGTGGGTAGCCTGGAGGTGAGCGGCGGGGCTGAACTCGAATGCAGATCCCTTCCACTAGCTCCTTCCCAATCCAGGAACAGCCGCAGCTGCCGCCTTCTCTTCTTCCCGGGACACCTCCCTTAACTCCCCGTTCCAGTGCACGGCGGTACAGCGAGCCCGCACCGTCCAGCCAACCAAAAAACAGCGAGGCACCAACCCTTCCCGCTTCTCCTTCGCACACTACGGGGCTGGGAGCAGCAGAAACACACGCAGGTGCACGAGTCAGCCTCTCCCGGGGAGCGCAGACACCAGCTAATCGTTAACGAACGCCACTCCGCTGACGGTGGCCTTTGGTCCCCACCACAGCCAATCACCGCGCAGAAGTCTCTACCGGCTAGAGGTAAATTCCGGCACTAGTGCGGCAACCGCTCATCCGACCTTCGAGGGAGAGGTAGCTGGACAGTTCACGCTGGGGGGGGAGGCGGGAAAACTGCAGCTAGTTACCTGATGCTTTTTAGTGAAGCGGTAGAGGGCGGGGCTCCTTCGCGCACAACTCCAGTGAGCGTTGGGATTGGCCGTTCTGCTCTGGGAGACCCGCCTCCCTCCCCCTCTCCCACACTTAATTGCGGGAAGGTGGGGAGGGGGCTGTTTGGATAAACTGTAATGATGTAACTGGGAACCTGCTCGAGATTCTTGGGCTTGCCAGAGCTCACCATAGCAGAATGATACCAAGAGTAGCAATAAGAGTAACAATTGTCATTTAAGTAGGTCTTTAAAGTTTGCCAAGCGCTTTGCCTTTTGTTAGGAGACGCTCCACATCTCCTGACTCCTGGACGTTTTTACAAATGTCTCTCTCCCTCTCCCTGTTCCCTCCTCCCCCACTCTTCATGAGCCTTTATGAGTCCTTTTGGGGTTTTACAGACGAGGAAACTGAGGCGAATAGGATTAAGTGACTTGCCCAGGGTCTCAGAGCTAGTAGGTAGCGTCTGAAGCCTTATTTGAATTCGGGTCTTCCTGAGTCCAGGCTGATATGTGGAGAAGAAGTGTTGAGGGAGATGAAAGTTGAGTCAGAATGAACGAGATTTGGCAGATAATACGGGAGGAAGTGGATGAATAAAAGTGAAGTCTCAGAACTCCTAGATTGTAAGTTTGCATTACTGGATGAATGGTAGTGGTGTTGATGGAAATAGGGAAGTTGTAGCAGTGGGTTAAGGCAAAAGATGGAGTTGGGGTTTTGTTAAGTGCTGTTGAAGGCTCACAGCCGGTCCTGTGGGAAAAGAGAGCTGCCTCCATTCCCAATCAAGGCCAAACGGGCTGGGTCGGGTCTCCACACTCTCAGCAACACCTGAGCATGAGACCTTGCGCAGGGGATCCACGAGGGCATACACACCGCTAAACCTTTTACATAATTGGCAACAAGCCTCCATGCAGGTGCCGAGGTAGCATTGGCTAAAACTCCTGTAAAAGCCTTGCTGCCTCCCTGAATAAGCGAGACTTCTCCACCTCAATCTCCCTGTCTCTTCATTGTTCTTGATCGGGGTCCCCGCTGGCTGGAGACCCCTCCCCAAGGAATCGAGCAGGGTTTTTTTTTTTTTTTGGACGGGTTGGGTTTCAGATGCCTAGGAGACATCCAAGTGGAATGTCAAAGAAGCAGTTGTCCTGCAGAGAGAGGAGAGTTGGTTATGTAAATTTGGAAATGGGGTGGGGTTCTGCAAAGTGATAATATTTTAATCGGTAAAAGCTAGCACTTTTGGCTGGGACCGAGGGGACAGCTTCCCATGGTTTTGTTCCCTTTGGGAAAGCCAGGTAGACTCTGGTCTCAGGAGTTGTAGGAATGGCTTTTAAAGTTCTTGGTAACACCAGCTCTTCCACATACTCTGCAGTCCAGTGACACGTTGCTGTTACTTTCATAAGACACTTCCCTCTGGGAACTCCGTGCATTTTCACTGACTATCCCAAGCCTAGAATTCTCCCCCATAAATCAAGGCAGCAAACATTCATTAAATGATTACTAATTACTGGCATAGGAAGTATAAATATAAACATATTAGCTATCAGTTTACAGTCTAATAGGGGAAGATGAGCTGAAAAGTGGGGGCGGTGGGGAGAGGCTGTCCAAGGTACCTGGCCTTGAGTGATAGAGAAAGTCTAGTGAGTAAACAGCAACCTGGGAAAGAATGAAGGCTGGCCTAGGCTTCCTGCTTCTTAACATGGAGGTTCTGAGAGAAACCAGCCACTCAGGGAGAGGCCGAATGTGTGCTTCCTATGAGGGTACAGTCTCTGGGAACCCCCTTGAATCTTCCCACTAGATCTGGCCTTTGCCTAATGCCATAAACCTTTCATTATTTAGGCCCAAATCTCTACTTGGCCTAGCCCTCTATTATCCAGCTGCTTCCCACCCTTGATCCTATCAAAATCCCATTCTCTTGTTTCCTGGAGTCTTGACCTCCAGTCACCCCAGTCCCATAGGGATCCTCCTTGGACTCCTCCTCAGGTTCCTCCCTAAACCGCTCCTCTAGTCACCCCAGACTACTTGACCACCCCTCAATCCCTCCCACAATGTTTCTATGTATAAGTCTCATCTTGCCTCCATGAAGGCACCCAGATTCAATCCAGCTCAGTAGATTGAATCTGGCCTGCTTGTGAAAACAAGCGTCACAAATGGTAAGATTTCTTAAGACAACCCATTATGACGAATCCTTAATAAACTTTGTCTTTTTCCTTGACTGAGAAGGCTTGAGTGGAATTCTTTCAGCAGGACCCAGCTTGTTGGTATTTTGGGGTCTTAAGCACCCCTAAAAACCTATTTTTTTCCTCTACCATCATCATTTTTTCTTTAACCTCATCACTTCCAGTGTGAGCCTGGGAGTAGAGTGAACTGTCTAGGTATGGTGAAGAAAGTACTATGGAGATGTATCAGCAGGACAGCCTGGAGAGTAAAAAGACTCATTTTTGTCTCTTGACCACCCAGGATTCCTTCAAGTCTCAGTTAAAACCCTAAACTTCATCTTCTTCTTTTTTTTTTTTTTAGAGGGGGGAGGGCAGGGCAATTGGAGTTAGGTGACTTGTGCAAGGTCACACAGCTAGTAGGTTGTGTCAAGTGTCTGAGGCCGGATTTGAACTCAGGTCCTCCTGACCCCAGGACTGGTGCTCTACTCACTGTGCCACTTAGCTGCCCCCAAACCCTAACTTCTGTAAGAAGCCTTTCAATAATAATAACAGCTAAACCAGCTTTTATTATGTGCAAGGCATGGTGCTAAGCACTTTACAATGATTTCATTTGATCTCACAACAACCCTGGAAGGTAGGTGCTACTATCTTCTCAGTTTTACAGAGAAGGAAGAAACTGAAGCAGAGGTTAAATGACTTGCCCAAAGTAAATAATCTCCACTCTACATTGTGTATATCTTGTTTGTTAGCAATGTTGTCTCCCAGCTTAGGTTGTAAACTCTTTGAGGAGAGGAATTATTTTGACATTTCTTTGTATCCCTGGTTCTTCTTAGCACAGTGCCTGGAACATAGTAAGCACTTAATATACGTTCCTGTCCTCATCTGGAGCCTCTTAATTCTAGTTCCTTTGGGCTCAGTTAGAGATAACTGAATTTGGTGGCATAATTGAGGAAAGGATGTGCTAATGGCTTGAGTGAGAGCAAATGAGAATTCATAGCTCTTTCTGCAGAAAATCCTTGAGTACTCCTTTGAGCTGGTTTTACGTTTTAACTTATACTTTAATTTTACTTATTAAATTCCTAATTATCTTAAGAAGCCCCGTTGTGGAGGAAAGAGTGCTGGAGTTTCGCAGTTTTGGAGTCAAAAGGCGTGAGAGTTGAGACCTCAAAAACTTCCTGGCTTTGTGCTGCAAAGTAAATCACCTAAACTCTGGCAGCCTCACTTTTTTCATTTGTAAAATCGGGGGGATGAGAGGCTTGTACTACCCACCTACCTCACATCTCTGTTATCAAGAAAGCACTTTGTGAAATAAACCCTAATGTGCTCTATTTGTTAATAAAATCAGGACGGAGGAGGAGAATGATAGAGCTTTAGCAGTGGTTATCTAGATCTCTAATGAGCAAAGGGCATAACTTGAATAGAGCCTACATCCACTGGACATTGCCCTATTAACACCTACAACAACAACCATTTATTATTGAGTTCCTTCTGTACGTCTGCCACAATGGCCCTGGGGGACACAAAGAAAAAAAAATTAAATGATCTGCCCTCAAGGAATTTACATTCTATTGGAGGCACCGTGTTGGGGAAGGAAGAGATACATTGTTTACATATGTAAATATGATATGCACATAATAAAATAATTAGGAGGGGACAGGCATTAGTAACTGGGTAGATCTAGAAAAGATTTATGTAGGAGGTGGTCTTTGAGTGGAGATTTCAACAAACCAGGGATTCTAATTTTTGTTAATTGTTCTCTTTTGCTTTTACCTTATCCTTTTTTTTTTTTTTACCTTATTCCTCTACACTTCCCTTCCCTTCTTCCATACCCCTCCAGCCATTCCTTTTTAACAAAACCCAGAAAAGCAAGAGAAAGAAGAAATAAAGCAGCTCAGCAAAATTAATCATCACAATTGAATTTGACAATATTCCTCACCCATAGTCTCCCAACTCTCTAGAGAAGGGAGGAAGGTACATTTCCTCACCTCTTCTTATGGGACTAGCTTGTCAACCTCTCTTTAAATAGATTGTGATTCTCATTTTTTGCAGGACTTTGGGAAAAGGTTCCTTTTCTCATACCCCATTCTCTTTTAAAAAACAGTCACTGATGTCTTTTTCTTTTACTTTGCCTAAAGTTCCCATCACTCATCTCTGCTCCCAAGAATATTATTCCTATCACGCCGAATTAAAAAAAAAAAGGATGAGAAGAAAATTCTGCAAACAGTCAATAAATAGACAAATCTGGCTTTTCATACTCCATGGATCCCCCACCTCTGCAAAGGAGTCTTCTCTTATTTGAGAACAAGCTTATTATTTGTAATTTTTAATGGTTTTGTAGTCTTTCCATTTACATTGTTACAGTCATGTGTATTGTTGTCTCGGCTCTGCTTGCTTTGCATCAGTTCATGTAGCTCTTTCCACACTTCTTATTCATCATATTTGTTGCTTCTTATAGTAACATGCTATTACCTTCATTTACCATAATTTGTTTATCTGTTCCCCCATTGATGAGTATCTGCTTTGTTTCCCTTTCTTTGCTGTCACAAAAGTGCTGCTATAAATATTTTGACCCTCACACCTATTCTTATTAATCTGGAACACCTCAGAAAGGAGGAAACACAAAAGAGAAGCACTGAGAAACAGGTGGAAAAAGTCTTATTGAGCTAGTTATGAACACCCCTGGTCATAATTTGTGGAACAAAAAAAAAACGACACAATAAAACAGGTTTTAGTCAAATGCAAGGCGGAATAGAAGGCTTAAAAATGAATGTTTATCATTTTTTAGTTATTAATTTTGTGCTGTGGAATTCTTGCCAATCTGCATTCTTACAGCCTGGGAGTTCCCTATGCTAATGAAATGACAAATCCAATCTTAATCCCAGTTTATCATTTATTTTTGTGCTATTCAATTCTTTTTTATATAATTTTATTTATTTTTAGTTTGCAACATTCACTTCCATAAGTTTTAAATTTTCTCCACCTCCTTCCCCTCCTCCTTCCCCAAGACAGTGTGTAATCCAATATAGGCTCTACATATACATTCTTATTAAACATTTTCACATTCATCATATTGTGTAGAAGAATTAGAATGTATGGGAGGAAACATGAGAAAGAAAAAACAAAACCAAAAAGAGAGCAAATAGCATGTTTTGATCTGCATTCAGACTCCATATTTCTTTGTCTGGATGTGGATGGCATTGAATGGGATGGATAATTGTGAAGACTTCACAGGATATATCTAAGGGAGTGAGAGAGGTTTGGGATTTGGTCTTGTGATTCTGGAAGGTCAGGGCCTGGAGCTGTGGGCATGCTCTTCCCCCTCTTTCTCAGATGTTAGAGGATAATGAACTTCCTGTGAGCTATTTGTTCTCTACTCCAGGAAGGTCTCTCCGCCCCCCCCCCCCCTTTCTTCTCC